>BQNB010008873.1:10552-37885 GCA_026074375.1 Tanacetum coccineum
ATTTTCACGACGATCAACTTGTACAACTAACATCTATGCATCAAGATAAACCCAAAAGGACAAACGAAATTTAAATTTGAAAACTTACAAGAAAATCTTCAAAAAAGTAGATTTCGACACAAACCGGACAACCTAAACGTTGTTTAAATGAATACCCAAATACTCGTATCAACCCGGAATATTACGTTCTCGATCAAAGTTGGAAAATCTATGTGTTTTTCTTGGTGGCTTAGGTCGGACGCACGATACACACACCTGTGTGTGTTTATTTTTTTGAAATGAAATGGAATGAATGGAAACTTTCTAGTGAATGGAATATAAGTGTACAATGTTTAGATAAAGGAGCTAAAATCATGCCTCATTGTCCCTCCCTTGTTTTGAACCGTGTATGGCATCCTAGGGGTGTTGAGCTCTTCTTTTCGTGTCGGGATCACTTAAATACTCGTAAAACTCAACCGTAAAATTTACCCCAAAGTTAATTAGCATTTTTATTCACCTTAAAAATACTTTTCCATTATCCTATAGTATTTACACGACATATTTACACTTTAAACCTTTCAAAACTCAGTTGGAAATTAACGGACGTGTCGGACTTATTTTTCGGCATTTTTCAAAATTCACGGGTAAAACCACCCGGGATACAAATAACACAATAATACCTTCCAAAAGGTATTATTAATCACAATAAACCATAAATTACCATAATTCTCAACAAAAGCACCACCGTCAACACGGTACAAATCTGAATAAACTGACAAAGTCAAATCGTCAAAGGACTATAAATGAAATATTCAGAACACAAAAAGGGCAAATGTTACATTCTACCCCCCTTAAAAGAATTTTGTCCCCGAAATTCAACTACTAACATTACTAAACAAATGCGGGTACTTCAATTTCATCTGATCCTCACGTTCCCATGTGAATTCAGGGTCACGTCTCGAATTCCACCGAACCTTGACGATGGCAATCCTACTACGCTTTAACTTCTTAAACTCTCTTTCTAAACTTTCCACAGGCTCTTCCACAAAATTTGACTTAGCCTCAACTCGAATCTCATCCAAAGGCACTTGAGGTATTAGATCAGCCAAACACTTCTTAAGGTTCAACACATGGAACGTGTCATGAACACCATTCAATTCCTCAGGCAAATCTAACCGATTGGCCATAGGGCCTACTTTCTTAATACTCTCAAATGGTCCAACAAACCTAGGTGCTAACTTTCCTTTCTTTCCAAAGCGTAACACACCTTTCTAAGGCGACACTTTGAGCAAGACATAGTCACCTATACTAAACTCTAGAGGCTTCCTCCTCTTATCAGCATATATATACCACCATTAAGTTCAAATTCACTTAGTTTGGTACACATGAAGAATATTTGTTGAAGTACTAATGGAGATGTTGGATAATAAACCCCCGATAATATTTTCATGGCAGAGTTAAACACAGTAAGTAATTGGGTTAGATTTTCAAATAGGGGCCCCGTTTAACTTAAATGGGTGTACACATACCTTGTTCAGGACAAGACTATTGAAAATATTGCCACATTTATTTTTTTGTTTAGACACTTGGAAACATATGTTAAGTGAAATGTCATCTTGTCGAAAAGTCCCAATTAGGTAATAAACAAGGTTTCTTCGCTTCTCTACATATGTGAATATAGTGTTGATAGTTTCTAGAACCCGATTTAAATACATCTTTTAACATGCGTTAAAAGATTCTTTCATTTGATTTATCGGGGCCACCTCCAAACCAGCTTGCACAACCAAGTTAATGATGTGTGCAACACATCGACTATGATAAAAGATACCGTCCATATGTGGATTGTATCTTAACTTCAGTTTGTCAATTACTTTTGTATTGTTGCTAGCATTATCCAACGTAATTGACAAAAATTTATCTTCCAAATGAAATTGGGCAAACACTTTTTTCAACATTTTAAATAAAGCAGGTCCCGTGTGGGGAACCGAAAAGTCTTCGAATGCAATGACCCGCTTCATCATTTTCTAAGTTGTGGGCTCAATCCAATATGCGGTAACACAAAGGTACGAACCGGGCAAACCATGAGGGGCGGACCAAACATCCGTTGTTATGTTGACATAGCATTTAAATTAAGAAAATTATCTATTATTAGTTGTTTAGCCGCTTTTCATAATTTCATTGCATTACATTTTTGAGTAGTGCGACTTACATGATTGTATTTTGACTGCATATGGTTTTGCAGAACCTCATAATTTGGAGTGTCTAAGTGGGTTGAATGGTAAGCCTTGTTGAATCACCAAACCCGCGAATTGTTTTACGAAGAACATCCGGATAGTTCACAAAAAAACACTCTCATCTCGAGACATAGCGTTGCCTGTACTTCCGGAACATCTTGAGTGCTCACAATGCAGATGCGTGAGATGAATTCTTTCTCACGTCGAGTTGAATTTTGAGGAAAAGAAATAACAGCAATTGCTTACATTGAGCCTTGGTCGTGTTGTCCGACATCTTGCAAAGGTTGTAGTGTTGCCAAATCTCGGGGTTTCGGGTGGTTGTTAAAACTTGAAGAATCATCGGTGCACTTGAAGAACCAACACCGGTGGTAGTTGAACTGGATTGAGTTGCCATTAGTGAAAGAAATTCGGTTTTGCTTTGAGAGTTTTTTTGCTAGGATTGTGAGTTGTGTAAGTTGTGTAAGTTGTTGATTGAATGTGTAACACAACCTCTCTATTTATACTGAAATAAAAGAGCAAAATAACAAACACTACACACAAAAAGTCAGAAAAACGCTCCTCCACGTGTCCCCCCACGTTAGAAAAGAAGATTATGGATTTTTTGGAAAAAAATGGTTCAGGAACAGGTTTAAACGCCACACCGGTTCGTAAACACCGGGTCCACGAACCGGTCTAAACCACGAAACCCCGAACCGGTCCCAAACCGCCGGTTTGGCCAAAACCGGTTTGGCCAAGAACCAAACCGGTTTTGGTCAAAACCGGGTTTGACCGGTTCTGTTTTCGGTTTCTGGACCGGTTCGAGTTACACGTAACGGTTTTTTTATACATCTCTAATGGAACTATGAGAACCACTTTGACTAGTCATTCTATGTCTTCTCCTTCTAAATCTACCGTCGTGCAATCTGAAAGTCTGCAACAAACTTGAGTTTTCGATGTCCAGTATTCGGCAACAAATTTTCTTCATTCAATAGCGTTACTTAACAGGATTTAGGCATTCGCAGGGTTCCCTAAACAATAAACTTAACGAAAGATGGACTGAAATTTAAACTACAAGTTAGATGTGTTGGGCCGGTTGGGTGGGGCGGGGGGGGGGGGCAAAGGGGGGTTTGTCGTAAGCACTCCCGCTTAGCCCCGTACTGGCTCCGTCCCTGCTGTGGAATCGAGTCCCTTCTCAATTGTATTCTTGCTTGGAGAGATTATAGGTCGTTAGTTTTTTTATGCGGGTTTGACCCTAAGTAGTCGCAATGTACATAACGTGCAACTATTGTAGTGTAGTATAATCTAAAACAAGGTGATTGGTCGTTTTCTAAGGGATTCGTGAGCTGGACTCTCATAATGTATGACAAAAAGATCTACGACGAGAGGATTATTTTGATGTTTTATACTATTAAACTAGTTTTAGATCCCCGTTTATGAATGGGGTATTGGGTTCAATTTATATTATATTTATTTTGTCATATTATACATTAAGTACATATAAAAAAAATTTATAATAATAAAAATTAAAAAAAAAAATAAAAACCCATTTTTTTATAAAAAAAAAAAAATATAACTCAGACTTGATATTAGTAAATTATGACTTTCTATTAAACAGCTGGTATATACCCAAATACACAATCCTCATCATCACATACACCTTGCTTAGTGTCTCCTCACCTTCTCCTCCAGGGTGCCTCTCCTTCTGGATGTGACTAAGCAGGCATCATTTTCTCCTCTTTTTTTAATTTATGGATGAGTTGAATGCACAATTTTGAGAACGATTCTTATTCATTTAATTTTTGCTTATTATACATAAACATGAATAAAGAAAAGCATATATTAAATATAAATTTAAAATTTAATATTGATAAAGAATTAAATAATATTGATAAAATTATTAAACGAAGCTTAAAAACTACTAAATACAATGGGTAAATGAGCTAATTTTTAAAGTTTTGTTGGTCGCCAAGTTTGACTTTTCAAAGATTTGTTGATAGCTTTGTCAAGAGTTGCTGATAGCTTTACAAAGCGTTTATGGCTTTGAAGAAAGTTGTTGATGGGTGATAGAGACTTGTTAACATTGGTCACTAAGTTGCTGATGGCTTTTCATGTAGTCGCTGAAAGTTTTCAGATAGTTGTTGATGTTGACTATTAAGTTACTGATTCGGTTCATAAAATTTTTACACTCAAATGATATTTGTATTAATGATGTTATTAAACAATTATAAGATCTTGTTTCCTTTTTTAGAAAACATGAGAGAATAGATTTTTTATATATATATATATATATATATATATATTTTATATTTTATTAATATTTTTATATTTATCTATTATATATTAGAACGGCGTGGATTGTTAGTTGTTAGTGGTTCAAGTTCAGCAGTGACATCCAATTGGGCAGTATGCTGTACCCTGAACCCGCATGTACTTCCTCATATTCCGCCTGAAGGGGTAAAAGTCCCGGGTGAGACTCGAACTCAAGACATCCCCTAGTCCAATCATCCCATCTCAAACTCTATGAAAATCTTGATTGGTCTATACTGAGCTAACCAGTTGGTTAAGAGATAGATTTCTTAGTGCCTTAACTTTCGCCAAATTATCAATTTTAAAAACAAATGAATGTAGAACTAAAATTTGAAGAAAAACAAACTATAATAATGATAACATTAACAACGAAACTAAAAATACTATGAAGAGATTTCTAGAAATTGGCTATTTCTTATGCATTGTAGATCAAACGATTTTATGTGACTTGACAGTAGGTATGACCAATTTAGAACGTACAGAAATATCTTTAATTTTTTATTTAGTATTGAATAATTTAAATCACTTAATGATGACAAGTTGAAAGACAATTGGCTTGACCTTGAAAGTCTTTTAAGGCATAAAAATTGCTCGGAATTAACTACATAGGTTTATTTTGGAACGAAAAGTTTGAGAAAATTTATATATGTAAAATTTGATACTTCGATTGCTATACTTAGCTATATCAAAAATCTAAATTATTTTCCTAAAGTATATATTGCGTGTAGAATAATGGTAACGTTCGAGTCACACTTGCTTCGCATGGAAAAAACTTTTTAAAACTAAAAGTTAGAGGTAAACAATAGTTGATTTAACTTTCCATTCATGCTTGAGATCATCTAGCTCCGTTTATATACATATTTCTAATTTCTAATGCCTTTAATTTAGTACCATTGTCATGTAACTCTTTCAAAACAAGTTATATGCGAGCCCAATAACCTCATAATTAATTTTGGGGGCATTTATATATAGATTCTTACAAAAGTTTAATATTACATCAATATTCTTCTTAATTTTGTAATTATCGTCATATACTGTCATTAACTTAGTTTTAATTACTTTTCAATATCTTTTATATCTTTTTATTTTTTTTTTGCATACAAACTTTTATAATTACATCAATATCATTCTCCACTTTGAAATTACTCCATATTCCTTCTCAAGAATTTAAAATTCGTCATATACATAGAAAAATAATATCTACATGTTTTCTCATCAATCAAGGCCAAATATGCATATCAACAAAAATAAATATATATGAGCAACATTTTTTTATTTATATCCAAACTTTTGTAATTATATCAACACGTTTTTTTGTCGTTCGAGGCCAAAAAGTATATATGAATAATATGATCATGATTAATATAAGAGATAAATAATAGTTTCATTATCTAAAATTAATATAATTATGATTTAATTGATTTTTGGACATATATATCCATTTTTAAATGTTTGTGAGGATTGATGTATTAATTTTTTTTGATAAGCGTTGATGTAATTAAAAAGAAGGATATTTATGTAATATTAACTTTTGAGAAGAATATACATGTAAATCTCTCTTAATTTTATGATAAATTTTAATCGGTGTGATTGTACACTTGTACTATTGTGATTTCTAAACAAAATGAGACTAAACTATACACGCCCTCATGTACTTCGGTGTAAATGACGCAACTCATCGGTAGATATTGTATAAATGGTTAGTGTATGATTTCCTCATTGTTCTCTTAGATCGGGTATAACGGTGGGTGATGATCGGGTTTAATGGTGGGTAGCGCATCACCACGCGCGGACCACCTTAAACCACCTTCAATCCTTCATGACCGCTACAACATTTGATGATTTCTCCGACGACAAAAAGACGGTTTTGCCGGTGACATGGCGTTGGGAAAACTTTTCTCCGACGACATGAGTGCGCTTTCGCGTTGGAAGCCGCGTCGGTACAAGTGAATCCCGGCGTTTTCCCCGACGTCACGTCGTGACCATACGATTTTAGTCAAACAAAACTCAAAGTTTGACAAAATTTTCCCCGACGACGTCTCGAAGCAAAAGTTTTGCAAGTCAACAAAGGTTAATTGTAGTCTAACTTTTAATTAATTTATTATATTAATGAAATTGGTCAAATAAGTCAACTGAGGAAAAACGTTTCCCGGATGACATGTCGTCGGGGAAAATGTTAACCAAGTCAAACAAAGTCAACTTTCCCCTCCGGAAAAAATCTACCAAATCTGAACCTGTACACAACCACAAAACATGTTAAACACGACCAAAAGATTTGATAACGGCTAAAAGACTAGTATGACTTTATTTTCAGCATCAAACTTTTATTTTCAGCATTATATTAAAGACGTGTATACATGCACACCTTCAAAGAAAAAATTTTGTACTTTCAAATTCTCATCAAATTCTTTAGAACAAATATTTAAAAAAAAACATATTTGTTCTTTTTAGAACATATGTGTAGAAATACAATTATTGAAGACGTGCATTTATGTTTTTGAAAATTCTCGCAGTTCTCGCACTTAAAATGGTGCTGAAAATAAAGTTACACTTTATATATCTCTACATTATATATAACAGGAGGCATTTGACAATTTTATGTCATGTCATAAGTCCATGTCATCATGCAAGCCATGTCATCACTATTTATCATAAATTTCAGTTTTTTTAAAAATTATCATCAATTATTATTTTAGAAATTTCGAATGTCATACTAAGATCTTTTTTATTATTGAATTTTCCGAAATTAAATCCATTAATTATATCCATGTCATCATTAATTATAGTTGCAAGCCATGTCATCACTATTTATCATAAATTTCAGTTTTTTTAAAAATTATCATCAATTATTATTTTAGAAATTTCGAATGTCATACTAACATCTTTTTTATTTTTGAATTTTCCGAAATTAAATCCATTAATTATATCCATGTCATCATTAATTATAGTCATGTCATCATAATTTTTTTATAATAATAAATTTGGTATTTAATTTCGTGATTTTAAAAAATTTGACATTTACTGGATTTGAACCTAAGTCCTTTATGATATTCACAAACCACATAACCACTAGACTAGCAGGTTTTTTTTATATTTTGCAACTTAAAATATATAAGCTAATGCAAAAAAAATAAATACAAAAACAACTACTTTTAATCTACTAATTTAAAAATCCCGTATATCATGTAAATGATCTTTTTAGATAATTTTGGAATTGATTTTCATAAGATATATATCAAAAACAAATCGTTGCAGCTACGTTTAATAAATTTTAACAGATCACACGCCTCTTTTTCTCAAAACCTAATGATGAACTGTTTTTTTTCTTCAAATTGTGTGTTTTCTTTTTTTGCAGGTTGTTTATTTTATTTACAGGTATATGTTTTTTTCTCAAAACTCTAATGAAACTGTGTTATTTTTTTGATTTTATGTATATGTATGTTTGTTTTGTTGGTATTAGGGTTTGATAGCAGAGACCAGGCAGAAGATACGTGAAAGAACGAAGATTGCTATGTGTAATCCTGAGGTGATTTATTTTATATATTTACGGAAAAGAAAAGGTACAAAACAAATGTTTGTGTGATATTATCTAACAAACTTAATGAGGATGTGATAATCCATATTCCATAATATATGTTTGTTAGTATACGTGTTCAGATGTTTTAGACACTGTTTTTTTGGGTTTGTCGGTTCATATTGTATATAGTATCCTTCAGATGGTATGAAGGATGGTAGGATTGATACGACCTCATTGCGTATAGAATCAAGGCTTAAGCTTTTTGTGATTGATTTATGTTATTCCAGCACAAGAACAAGCAAGTTAATTTTGAGTTATGGAAAGAAGCTCAGGCCTATCAAGATGTTCAGTTGATGCCTTTTGTTGATTATTACAGCCTACTAACTCTGAAAACGATTGCAATTTGCATTATGGGGGTATGTAAGTTTGTATCAAATCTGTGTGGTGGGAGCAAAATCCCGGGGACAATAATTTTATTTTATAGTGCATCCTTTAGATATCAAGGATGGTTTCATAGGATCTGTAGAGCTTTATACTCGATGCTTCAACTTAAACTATATCATACGACCCTTTCTTTTATAATTTCGCAGACGAAAATCTTCCCTGCAAAGTACATAATGAAAACAGATGATGACGCTTTTGTTAGAGTTGATGCAGCTGCTGGAGCAGGTACCAATGAAAGGCCGAGTGCACCGACTATCGACTCCCACGGAACAACGTCTACACATCCAAGTCTATTGGAATCATGCGCCACATTGTGGTGCGCTTTCTGGGTACAACGCAAGGCTAACATATCTTATTTAATATTGGAAGTATATTATAGGCGGTCTGATTTGTCAAGTAACTATTTATTTATTTTCATAATATTGATTTACTACTAAGGGGGTGTTTATTTGAGCTTATTTGTGGGCTTATGAACTAACGTGATTTTGGTTTATATTCTCATAAGCTCCAAATTTCTAGGTTATTTTAAGACTTATGGATTATATAAGCTTATGTAAAGCCATTGCTCTAAAAATGCATATATTTTAAGCTTATGGAAAATAAGCTTGAATCACGTAAGTTTGTTTGGCCGTATTATGATGGAAATATTTACTAAAACGTTTTTGTTTAATTAGTTGATTAGTGTAACACATCTGTTACATTAGTAATATTTTGTTATATACGTTTTCTTTTAGTAAATACATGGTTTGGTGGCTCAAAGTGTTGCATTATATTCATCGTTGCGGTCTGATATAAGCTTATGTAAAGCCATTGCTCTAAAAATGCATATATTTTAAGCTTATGGAAAATAAGCTTTAATCACGTAAGTTTGTTTGGCCGTATTACGATGGAAATATTTACTAAAACATTTTTTGTTTAATCAGTTGATTAGTGTAACACATCTGTTACATTAGTAATATTTTGTTGTATACGTTTTCTTTCAGTAAATACATGGTTTGGCGGCTCGAAGTGTTGCATTATATTCATCATTGTGGTCTGATTCTTCATGACACCAGGTACTTAATACCAGCTGTATGTTTAAATTAATGTAAAGATTATTTTTGTTGTTATATTTAGTAAAAGAGATGGCTTATGCTAATTGCTTAGTAATTTAGCCGAATGTAGTTTTTGAAATACCCAATTGCAAACACCCAATAAGAATTATTACAATGTATATTTAACAGAACATGACGAGATTTTCTTAACTGGCCTATCTTAGGAACAGCTTGACGCTCTAAAAACACCTCATAAACCTTTTTGAAATATAAACAAACAAAACTCAGTTTATCCAATTACTTTATATAAAAAAAACTTGAATCATGTTTTCTGTTGTATTCTATCTTCAAAGCGAACGCGTAAAACTCTAAAAATAAATAATAGAATTTATTAAAGTTGTAAATAACCTAAAAATGAGAAATGTTACAGTGTTTTTATGTACAGGTTCCTAATGAACGACGAGACAATGAGTTGGATATAATCTTTGGTATTCTGAAAAGTATGCGTGGTGTACAATTAGAATTACAAGTCATATCGCCTACTAAACGACCACAGTCAACTAGACAAATTCGAAGTACATATCGGAGAACGCTCCTAGAGTATTGCTAAAAGCACAAAGACTAGCTTAGCTTTCGTGTACATTGGATTCGAGTCATGGTGATGCCATTTATGGCTAAAATTTCTCACTTTGCATACGTTTTCTTCTTATAGGTAACCACAATAGGAACACAAATGAGATGAATATATGATGAACAAACGTTCCAAAGGCTAACCACCACCGAGTTGCATCTCTGCAGATACAAAGGCTTAAAGACAAATTTAAAAAAAATCCATGAGCAACTTAGTTTGCATCAAATGATGACATGACAATGACTTCTTCTCCATTATGTGAGCTTAGGAACCCTTTATCTTAACTTATGTTGATTTTTACCTTGATCGCTTCCAATATTTTATGTATAAACATACAACAGCAACAAACGTTTCCAAAACGCGTGTGCTGATTACTGCTAAAGTTATATAACAAGCTAAGCTGCATAGAGCATGTAGCAGATAACTAAGATATGTGTGTAAGTGCATTTTCAAAGTTTCTCAAAACATGCACTTTTAGCGTTTCAGACCTACAAATCCAGTTATATGATAGATGAGCAACAGTTTTGCACATATATTTATAGTGGCTACCATGTTTTTTTTATAAAAAACGTCTTCTTGTGGTGGATGGATTGCAGCAAAAGAGTGGAACTGATGGCTAAACCTGCAATGGTAGGTTTGAATGATTATTATTGATTATATATTTTGCATTTCACAGGTATGGTTTAGATATTATGTGTTTGCTTACCCTGATGCAAGTGGCTATTCAGATTTTTTCATCTGACCTGAACTAACCCGCACAAAACCAAACCGACCACGGGGCAAACAAAAACTTATAACCGCATTCTCTTCTATTCATGGTCATAGACCTTGCGTCAGGAGTGTGAGTGCTATAGTTGATTGGCAGCAGACTTCTGGCTATATGGTATGATCTCTTTAATCAATTTGTTCAAAAATATAGATCTCTTTTGTATTTTGTTAATATACTCCATCTTTAGTGGCCTCCTTTTTGTTTAATTTGTCCCAAAATAACTTCTCCACGCCCGGAATTGAGAAAATAACTTACATGACACCTTCAGCAGCATCAACAATCAACACCGTCCCATCAGCAAGCTTGAGCGCAGCCGTCATCTCATCTGAAAAGTTCACGTGTCCAAGTGTATCCAAAATATTACACTTATAAGACTTTGAATTATTGTCCTCAAGAACCAACGACATAGGAATCGCTTTAATAGATATCCTTCTCTCCTGCTCATCTACCCTCGAAATATATCATCTTTATATCTACCTAAAAAACAAAAACAAAATACTATGCTATAACATCATATTCTGAATGTGAAAGCATAGCAAAAAAAGTGTACATCTTAGCCAACGACCTAATCTTTATTTCTTCTGCAACTGCTCCTGGCTCCTCGGCAGCTATATCTGATAATCAAACATATATACACTGTTGGGTTATGGTAGCCGGCTAGCACGTATACGTTACGAATATGTGAGCCTATTGGGGGCACACGCGTTAAGACACGAAGAGTACGTTTATTAAATACTTAATATTTATTTATTTATTATTAAGGTTTTAATATGCTTCACGTTGATAATTTAAATAACCGTTGGTTACCGTTATATTTTATAACTAACTCAACAACTATTTAAATATGAACCGAAGGGACTAAAATTGACAAAACCCAAACCTTGTGGGTGTCACTTGGTGACCGACTTTATAAGCTTCTAGAAGGGGGTTTTTGGATCAATTTTAGAGATAAGGGATAAAAGTTGTATTGTGATGAGAATTATGAGGAGTCCTAGTTTATCTAGAACTAGGCTTGAGGTGCTATATAAACACCCCATCCCTCTCCCTCATTGACTGGTCCGATTCACAAATTATATACGTCATATGATTTCCTCAAAAGTCAGTCGACACATAAGCGTTATCCCAAGCCTTGTCATACGACACAAAACAATTGAAATCACACTATAGCATGAGATCAATTCATTGTATACGCTACGCATGTCATACATGCAAAATCTTATGCATAGGTTTCATGCAAATGTTACTTTTATGAATGACGCATGCTATTACTGTTTCCTCCTTGTTTAGACGAGCAGTTATATATTCTCCTGTGGGATTCGATTGTGTGACACGGTTTTTCCTTTTACCGAATTAAGTAAGAACCCTAATTAGGGTTTTTGGATTTTCGGTGATTGCTACAAGGGTTGTTTGGTTTTCGGTTCAAGTAATTAAGCATACACTCGGTGTTTGGAGCTCGTGAAGTTACGACTAGCATTGTTGCGTACTTGTTCGACGTGTTGTGTGAGCAACCGTAGAGGTGATTGTTTTAGTCACTTACTTGTTTCTTGATCAATTGGCTAAGAGGTACGCGTTTTCTATTTACTTCTTATTATGTGTTAACCTATATGCTATTACTAGATCCATCCGCTGCGTACTCGTAAGCTAATGGTTACCTAGATTATTAAATCCCAACAGTGGCATCACGAGCCAACTCGTTTTAGCTTTATGGGTTACACGTTTTTGTTTTAATTATACGCCTTGTTTATATGCCTATTATTAAAACATATGCCATGATCTGCTGCGTTAGAAATTTTATTTATGTTTTACTAGTAAAATATGACAATAATATTAGATTCTTGCCATAAAATAAATAAAATCTGTAGATCTTGATCTTGAATTCTATTAAAAGTTAATATAGGATTAAAAGGGAAAATTAAAATTGTTAATTTAGCTTATTTGATTCCTTTTTAATTTATGTCTATTCCGGCTATAAGACCCACTCAATCACAATATGTGGTGAATGGGGCGATCTAGGCACTTTAGCAGAAAACCTAGTGAGGGTCTTATGGTTCTCCATTTGGGGAAGACTCGCGAGAGAACTTGGATTTTTACATGTTTACTAGTATGCTTAATGTCATCTTTTGTATTATGAATCTCAGTATGCATGATTATTTAATGTCTAATTGTTTACGCGCCTAATTAAATATGCCATATGTCTAAAAAGATGATGTTTATGTAGTCTATTAATTTTTACACGCCTAATGCATGCTCATAGTGACCAACCATTTGTTTCGTGGAAAACTGTTTTTGTGAAAAATTAATAAGACGTTAAACTAATGAAACTAGTTTTTCTTGATTTAAAAACTGGACGCTATGGACTCATGGGAAGTATGGCTCATCCACTAGAACAAACTTTAAGAGAAGTTTAAGGCGGGTTGTTTTTACGTAATTCCCTAAAGAAATAAGGTTTTTAATATGCTTCGCGCTGACCTGTTTCTCCGCTTCTTTGTGCGTTCGATTGGAGTTACCGTGAACCATGGCATGTCACTACAGTGTCATTACTAAAGGTTTTTAAAATTAGTGATACAAAGTTGGTTTGCATGCTTCTTTGTACACGCTTTTAACACATTTATGTGCATACCCCTTTGAAAATTTTAAGTCTATGTCATCCAACCGTAGAACACGTGCAATTGGTTTGAGAGTCTCTTTGTCAGACCCTGGACCCCTACCAACCCATGGTGAATTTCGCCTACTGGTCAGACCTTTGACGATTTTTACACGTTCTCGTTTGGTTCGACTTATTTCGAGTCTCTTGGTCCAGACCCTGGACCGAGGCATAAGATGATTACTTAACATGATCTTAACATTATTACATGTGACTAATGTTTTGACAAGTATCATAATCTAAGATTGCATTTAAATGCAATTGAAGCTTGACGGTTACCTAATTGCCCACTTGTTTTCATCCTCCCGGTAGACCTTTGTGGTAATAAGTTGGACTGCAAGTTGGATCTTAGTCTTAATTAGTAAATTAATTAGGTAGTTAATTCTATTAAGAATTTAATTATCGAAAATACTAAATTGAACTTTCTATGTTCTGATTAATTGTGTTTATGCAACATAATTCGTAAACGAAAGTTTGTTTTTCTTCAAAAGACAAACAGTCTATTTTCCTAGTAAGAAGAGTGAGACATTACTTTTATCTATACTCATTGGTTGACAAGAATAAGATAGGATTATAATTGAAAATTATCAATTACATTAAACTCATTTCTCATTGTCTTTCATTACCTTTCTTTTCGGCTTTGAAATAATTGAAAGATAAAATATTTTGAGTAACTAGAGAACATTTTGTCTATAGCTACCAAAATATATGACATCTTGCACTTGTCACGAGCATATCCGCTGGGTATTTTTCTTAGACTCATTTTATTCCTTAAGGTGCTAAATACCCTTGTGGCTATGCAGGACGAATAAAGAGGAATTGGTATGCTTAATATTCAAAGTAAATGGAAAGCATGAATGGCTAGTCCCTCATCTACGCCAAGTAGAATTTCATATTCTCTGCACAATACTTAAGTACATTGCTACTTGTAGGCATTTTAAGAGAATAGGAAAGTAAATAAATTGCTATTTGATTTCTACTGGTGATGTAACAATTAAAATGTTGACAATCCTGTGGGAGTTTTGCATTTTTTATTACTGAAATGACATTCTTGGAATGGGTGTTTTCAAAATTAGTGGGACGCTACAAGATTTATTTCCTTTTAGTTGCCTATTTTTTCATAGCTTGCTTTTGAAATAATTAATTAACTTTCCGAATTATGAAACAAACCATATGTTTTAAGTAAGATTGCATGTTATTTTATTATGATAACAAGTTCCATATCTGAGGTTGCTTTCGAAATGTATATCTATAGAATAATAATCCACAATTCCTTATTAAACATTATAGTTTGAGATCTACTTGTAACATCTATGACACTATCATATTGTTTATACAATTGAGCGCTTGTCGTATTGTTTGTTTACCTTAGATAATGTTGTCCCGTACACAAGTGGGAGAAATCTTAAATGTGTGCAAGGAACAACATATAACAATATGATTATTGGTTTCTCTTGGAGGCATAGGTGAGGAAGCTAATCCAATCTTTAGGGACTTAAACACCAAGATGTTTGTTTCCGTTTTACATTACAAGTCAAAGAATTATCTATAAGCTACTTCAATATTTTGACTACTGGTTTTAGTCAATGGACTTATGGGGTTAAATATAAAATCATGATTTTGAAGTATGAAATTATACTTGAAATTTACTTTTTGAAACTCAAGGAGTTTGCGGTTCATGTTACTTTAGTTTAGGGAATAATTATGTTTACTTGCTAAGGATTAATTATAAAGTCTTGAATTTATTCAATGACTCATAACATAGAGTAAGTAGTTGAATTGTTGTCTTCTTGTTAACACATTAACATGATGTACTTGAATTATTCGGAGACTTGTAACGTATAACTGGAAATGTTCTGTTTTCTTGAAACACATGAACATAGAGTTAACATAAGGTCCTTCAATTATTCAAAGACTTATAATGTATAATTGACATGTTTTGTTTTCTTGTAAACACAAGAACATGGAATTCTTGAATTGTTTTGTCTTTTGTGAACACCTTGAGCATAGAGTTCTTGCTTATTCAAAAATTATACATTATGCATGCCTTGGGTTTTAAAATACTGTGTATTCAATTTGGCAGGACCCAATTGACAAGTATTTGACCTAAAGAGAATTAAGTTATCTAATGGAATTTTGATGGAGTCTCACAATTCCAATACTCATAGAATACCACATTATTATGGTATGTATAATGTGTTGAAACAAACTATATCATTAGTTGATTTTGTTAACTTAAATGGCTCTACTCAAAAAATCGATCAAGGTTTGAAGAAATTTGGTGTGTCATGAATAACTAAATATAGTTTCATCCTAGAAGGTATCAAGACATCATCTTTGGATTGAGATAAATCACATTATGTTTTGATTTAAAGTTCTAAAATTTGTTTTTAAATTTATGTAGCTAATTATTGACAAGCTAGAGTGAGAACTTGAAATGTGTTTTGTGTTTCCCAATTTAGAATAATCATATGTTGCTTAATACTTTAGTTTTTAGAGAATTTTCTCTACTTCAAAAAAGTAAGTGGGAAAGTATATATTTTAAAAAAAAAATCTTGAAGATATTCAAGAACAAAATACATTAACCTTCTAACTCCAATTGCTAATGTCGCACTAAGGTTTTTTAACATGAAAATGTCGAACAAAGTATTCTAAGAACTCAATTCATTAAATCGCAAGGATGATGCCTCATCACTTGATTGGATATTGTAATCTCAATGTGAGGATATAATTATGAGCTCATTTCACACCTGCTAATGCTAAGATTAATTATCACATCTTGAATCTGTTATAAAGGTCTTAGAATTTATGATTGATAAGAGTGGCAGTTCTTAAAAGCCAATCACAACAGGGGGTTCTTTATTTTGAGCTTGATTGATCTTTCACCAAATAGTAAAAATGTGAGGTTAGAATGGGTTTCTTTTGAAGAAAGGCTCATAAGGACAAATATTGGTATACATATTATGCCTGACTGATGATAAGAATTGTTGATCTTACTCAAGCATTGTCTATGATTAAAATCTCTCTTTTTGCACGTATTCATTAATATAAAGATATCTAATTGTCTACATGATTTCTTGGAATCTTTAAAAGTCAAATTAAGGTCATAACTCTTACTTGGATGATTGCCTTTGATGAGGTCGATATGTAGCTTAAAGGGTTATGAGTCTATATTTGAATATGGCAATTAAGATTTAAGGGACTCTTTACCTTAGTGATTACTCTGCGAGGACGGTGTGTAATCAAAAGGGGTTAAAAAGTCTATATAATTTTATAGTAGTATACAAGATGAAGAATCCAAGTATGGTTTGAATCAATGCTTCTAGGTGCTGAGATCTTGAATTTAAATTTACAATATGATTCTGATTAATTAAGATGATCCTGAGTACATCATGACTATTGAGTTTGGGAGGCAACTTATGTTGTTTCTTAAATTATATATTGTATGACCATATCGAAAGTATCATTCCACAGAACTAGATATTATCCTTAAGGTTGTGATTGAAACTTCACTTGGGAATTTAGGATGAAACAAACGACCTTGGAATAAATGTTTATTAAGTTAAACGTATGCGGAAATTAAGTCCAACACAAATGAAATATGTCATTGAAGCAAGTCTTAAATGATATATTTCACTTGAGATAATTTAGTACATGGGTGGAAACCTGTGTTTTTAACTAAGGGTTCATCATATATATATATTATATTGTGTATGTGACTGGTTGTTACTTTTGCACGATAGCAAGATGAGCTAACAACAACAGTATCTAATTGAGAGTGGAATACAGGGATGTTAAATCACAATGTTACGAATTTTATAAGGTTAATGTCGTTTTGTGTACAACTGATGATTAGAGAATAATAAATCTAGTTCAAAATGATTTCATCATTTATGATAAATCGGCTAACTAGATATGCTCACTTAAAGAGCATTGTTGCATTACACATTAAAGAATGAGAATACTTTACATTTTAAGAAACTGTAAAGATGACTGTCTGAGATAGGTATGTTAGTTAAACTTCAATACCCTATAAAGGTACTAGTTCCTGTCCTATGACTTATGACTACTTGCAATAGTATGGACTGTTGTGAACACTAAGGAACTCATCTTATTATTCAAATCTTTACAATTATCGTGAATTTGAAACAGTATTCGGAAAGTTTTACTCAGTGATATTTAGTTTTCTTTGCAAGAGAAAAGTTGAGAAAGTTGTAAATATTAGACTTATTACGGTACTAAAATAGTCTCTATGCCATATCTGTTTTATTATAGTATTTGGATCATTAGGGATTGTTAAGACAATATTTCTTTCTGATGAATAAAGATACTTGGTATTTGTTCTTCATTCATATAAAAATTGTTATTCTATATTTGCATGTTTAATCCAGGACATTAGGAAATGATTTATATCATCTTAATTTGTCCATGTGTTCGGTTCACAATATGAGAATATTGTTATGTAAGGCAAATGTGAGTGTTGGTTATATTCTTGTGAATCTAGGATTTTTTCCCCACCAAACTCATATGTATTCACAAGGGATGCATATTGGATACCCCAACCTTCGAGCTTTTACTTTTGGATCCATGTCATGAGTAGAATGTCGAAAATGGTTTATAAAATCGTCCTTAGACTTGAGATGCAAGCAAGTTCTGTATGTGTGAATATCTCTTTGTGATTATAGCCAAACGCTGTCCTGAAACAAGGTAGTTATAAAAGCTATTTTTCGGAGTGTATGTGAAGCAGCATCCACAACACTTGTAGTCAACAAAGGATTTGTTCCTCCATTGATATGTAGCAGAAAGATACCATTGTGCCCTCTCCAGATTAATTATACGATCCTTTCTTTGGCCTTCTTGGGTATCGGATAAATAACCTCAAATATCCAATAGGATGTGATATTCTAAAGCTACTCTTCCTGTCTTAGGATCACATGTAATAATTCAGATGAACATATATGTTTGTTTGAAGGACAGGGAGTAGATCGAATTTGTTTAACTTTAACTCCCAAACATAAGGAATTTGTAACTAAACGCATCTGATAGTTTCTGCTGCAACTTAATGATGCTTGAACAGGCAAATTATTATGCATTGTAGTTCTATAGCTGGTTCATCAATATTGTTGGGTTATGGTAGTCAGCTAGCACGTATACGTTACGAATATGTGAGCCTATTGGGGGCACACGCGTTAAGACACGAAGAGTACGTTTATTAAATACTTAATATATATTTATTTATTAAGGTTTTAATATGCTTCACGTTGATAATTTAAATAACCGTTGGTTACCGTTATATTTTATAACTAACTCAACAACTATTTAAATATGAACCGAAGGGACTAAAATTGACAAAACCCAAACCTTGTGGGTGTCACTTGGTGACCGACTTTATAAGCTTCTAGAAGGGGGTTTTTGGATCAATTTTAGAGATAAGGGATAAAAGTTGTATTGTGATGAGAATTATGAGGAGTCCTAGTTTATCTAGAACTAGGGTTGAGGTGCTATATAAACACCCCATCCCTCTCCCTCATTGACTGGTCCGATTCACAAATTATATACGTCATATGATTTCCTCAAAAGTCAGTCGACACATAAGCGTTATCCCAAGCCTTGTCATACGACATAAAACAATTGAATAAACTATATGCATGAGATTACAATTCAATTGTAATACTATACGCTACGCATGTCATACATGCAAAATCTTATGCATAGGTTTCATGCAAATGTTACTTTTATGAATGACGCATGCTATTACTGTTTCCTCCTTGTTTAGACGAGCAGTTATATATTCTCCTGTGGGATTCGATTGTGTGACGCGGTTTTTCCTTTTACCGAATTCAGTAAGAACCCTAATTAGGGTTTTGGATTTTCGGTGATTGCTACAAGGGTTGTTTGGTTTTCGGTTCAAGTAATTAAGCATACACTCGGTGTTTGGAGCTCGTGAAGTTACGACTAGCATTGTTGCGTGCTTGTTCGACATGTTGTGTGAGCAACCGTAGAGGCGATTGTTTTAGTCGCTTTACTTGTTTCTTGATCAATTGGCTAAGAGGTACGCGTTTTCTATTTACTTCTTGTTTACGTGTTAATTCATATGCTATTACTAGATCCAATCCGCTGCGTACTCGTAAGCTAATGGTTACCTAGATTGTTAAATCCCAACATACACAACAACTATATAGCCCATAACTGTTAACTCTTAAAGTTTACTGCATTATTTGATTTTAAGAAGATACTAGTCATTGATGCCAGTGATGCGTCTGTAAAGTGGTGGCTTTGTGATAGATCAAAGATCCATGAGTCATGTCACTTTCATAACATTGGTGTACCATAAAATTATGGCTCTAAAACCTACTAGCTTCCATAAAATATACAAGTCCCCATCAAATCTTAATCAGTTTTGAAAACATTCCTTAGGGCTTCTAGCACACGGCTGGAACCCAAATCTATTTCAATGGTCTTGCTTTTAGTCATATGATCTATTTTTCTAACTAATTACTCTCACTGTCACCCATTGTCCTTTTACCAAAAGCGCATATATCCAACCAAGTTTTCAACACTTCCATGGCAATTAGCGAAACATGAGGAGACAACTGAATGAATGTAAAGAGATCTGAGAAGTGAGATGTTACTTCTTAGAGCTTCTCATGACGCTGTCTGAGTAGGTCTGATTATGTGTCTTCATCAATTGTCTTGAAATAATCAGTAAGATCCGTTCGTGGAGGTAAATCAAGAGTTAGAACCATTGATGTTGGACTGCTTATGATGTTTAAGGCTCCTCGTGTTGGTAACTCGCAATGTAGCCAACTTCCAAGTATGAAATCAATCTGCAACACATTAATTGAGTGATGAACTTTTATACATGTTTGCCAAGATATATCACAGAAACTCTCAAATGTATCCAATCGTCCTGAAAAATTGATCTCAACACCTTTAGCTATTGTAAATACTTTTCTTATAAGTGTGACCATGTTTTTCTGCAATTACATGAACTTACAAATGTAGTTATGTTGTAGATGTGTATAATTTGCTGCATCTTTAATCAATCGACAGCAAGTCACAGAACTCAGCTGGTTTTAGAAAGAGCTGTCCTGTCATCCAGAAAGGATAAGTTGACCATGATTGAAAAAACATATGTAGAAAAAAAACAGGTAATTGCTTTGTATAAAAATCTATAAGTTTATGTAGTAAAACGAGCACGTTTATTTCACCCCGAAACACTGTTTAAGAAAACCATTTAAAAGAGGAATAAGGTGGGCTTCTGAACTACAAAAGTATTGAAAGGTATAATGTTAACTGTAGTAAAATATACAAGTTTTGTTAACGAGCATGTTTTTCCCCTCGCGGAGTTTATAAAACATTGAAGATTGAAAAGCTGAGGACTTGAACTCACCATCGAATGAATGGTAATCAACAAGTATTTCACAATAAAAATGCGTCACGCAAATCGTCTCAAATGCAACCTATTTAAATATTAATGTCGTATAAGTTACTAATACATTGAGTAATATCTACCCATGCATATGTCTATTTAGCTAATCACATCTATTGTTTGAGTGAAAACCATATTTATAATTGTAAACATTTATAATTATCTAATAATGTAATTATAGTTATTCATGGTAGGGTATTAGTTACTCCTGGTAGTGTTGTAGATATCCTTGGTAGTTTATAGTCTACTCCTGGTGTTAAGTTATTAATACTGGTTAGTATTATTTATTAGTTACTCCTGGTAGTGTTATTACTACTGGTTTAGTATATTAGTTACTCTATGGTAGTGTTTCTACTACTGGTAGTATATAGTTTACCTCCTGTAGTGTTATTGTTTATTTTCTAAAGATGACACGATATAATGACACACTAAATAACATTTTCATGACTAGGTTCTAAAGAGAATTTATGCGAAAACGAATATTTTTGAACACTTTCCAGTTAGTCCGAGACACGAAAACTTCGACGGAGACATGGGCGGAAAAGCACTCGCATCAGATCTGATGCGAGTAATTAATTACCAAAAAAGCCAGATTTTTGCCCCAGCCTTAGCACGATCCGGTTATACTCGCTTTTAGGACTTAAAGAACCTCGCGGGGGGAAGTTAAAAGACCTTCCCGAACTCGACTTTATGTTTCGCGAAGGCCGAAACGGACTCGAAAGTGCGCAAATACCATCTTAAAAATCCTAGACAGAAAGAACCACTAACTAAAAAATTGCTTGATTTTTATATCTCGATATATACCTCGGTTTTAGCTCTAACTTTTTCGTTATATAAATCGTTTGACCAAGTTTCTTTACCTTTTCGGAATCGTCGTGAATCTACTACTTTTAAAAATATAAAATAATGTGTTATATATACGAATTTTGGACAGATTATTTGAGTGACCTAGTTGAATCCATTTTTAAACCTGCTTTTATACCTTCTACTTTTGTAGTTAATCATTTTACACCAATTAATATGTACAATACTTTCTCATCCCTTTTAACATGATATTAGCAATATCTCGATATATATAATAGTGTGCAAAATGATCATTACAAGTAAAAACTCCATTTACATATTAAAAATCCTACATGGTGATTCAAGCTACAATAGAACTAACATATGCATTAAATGAATATTGATAGAATATAAAGGGTTTAGATGACCTTATGGTTTATGATGCATGAATGATCATATGAAAAATAAAACAACCCTTGTGGTTTAATCCTTGCTTGAAAACAACCCTTGTTTTAATTATTAAAACTTTAGTTTTCTCTTTATGCTTCACCACTGAAATGGTTATTCAGGGCTTCAATACTATAAAGGTATCTTAGATATGTTATATGAGAGTGTGTAAATGAAGTAGGAAAAGTTTTTATGGATGGTTCTTGTGGTTTATTTTGGGACGTGGGTATGTAAGCCAAAAAGAGAGAAAAGTGTTTGATTTTTATCAAGGAAATGAATTGTGTTGCTATTACTTCAAGGTTAGTAGAGTTATAAGCAAAATGAAGACTTGTCAAGCCAAGGAATAGGAAGTCTTGGAGCCAAGGGAGTAAATGTGGAAGACGTATGGTCAAAGGAACATGGAAACATAGATCTTAATGTGTAGAAAAATTGTAAAAAAGGACCAATCATGACCAATTTGATAATTTCTTTGAATATTTGGCAATGATCCGGTTATGCAGATATATTATGAATATATTTGAGTTTAATTTTATGTATTAGGTATAAAAGTAGGTATTTGTTGAAGCGTTAAAAATGTTTTGGCGGTTCGGGTTATGCCTAAACATATTGTTTGCGAAACGTTATTTAAATTTACGTAACCAATAAAAATAAAATAAAACAGGTTCATAAATTATTCTCAAAAATATTATTTAATACTTGATTGATGTAAACGCTTAATTGTTTGATGCCCGTTTACACTGAACGCTAATTTTTAACTTACGCGACTTAATTTTAACTATTAAAATTAAAAATAAACGTGCACGAGAAAAGAAAAAAAAAAATAAATAGCGAAATAATGATGAAATAAATGACGTCATAGAATGACCTGAAAAATACGGGATGTTATAGTCTCCTCCGGTTAGAAGAGCCTTGTCCTCAAGGCTCAGGTTTGCAACTCTCTGGAAGAAGGTAGGGTTCAGAGGAAAAGATGCGAAATTTCTACCGGATTTGTGTGATGAAGAGGTGTGTAGGCTTGTTAAGGTGGACTACTCTCAGCATGACATGGTCTTTCCCGAATGCAGTAACCGCTGAGCTAGAGAGATATAAAGAACGAGTAAAAACTTTTGAACAACATCTTAATATTGATTTAAGTAGTCGTGAAAAAATGATTGATTCTCAAATAGATGATATGATTAAGGAGAAGCTTGCACTGAAAGAACAAGTTGACTCACTTGAGCAAAATCTTTTCTAAGCAAATCATAGAAAGGAATGTTTATTGCAAACAAATTCAATGTTTTCAAAAGTGAATTCAAAGAAAAGGGAAGATAAATTTATGGAAACGAAAATGATTTGATAAAAGAAGATTAACAGGAACTTGATAATATTCTTTTTAAAGTAGGTCAATTTGCTCAAACAGTTCACATGTTAACGAAGCCTCAAGCTTTCTATGATAATATACACAAACAAGCTCTAGGTTATCAAAATCCGTTTCACCTTAAGAAAGCTCAGCGGATAAAACCAACCTTGTATGATGGTATTGTTATTTCTGCTAAACATGTTGTTATGCTTGTGATTGATGATGAGGAAACATTGATTTTGAAAGATGAGAGTCGATCAAAAATGTCTGAAAAAGAAAAGGATCCAGAGGCCATTAAACAAAACATTTCTCATAAACCTATTGATTATGAAAAATTAAATAGACTATCTGATGATTTTGGGAAATGTTTTACTCCACAATAAGAATTGTCGGCTGAACAAGCTTTCTGGTTGCGTATGTCCAATCCTACCAGTAAACCTTCTGATGCATCCCCTGTCAAAATAGAAGCTCCTAAGGAACTTCCTAAGGTTAGCTTGGTGAATGAAAGCCTTAAAAAGCTTAAATTTTACCTTGCCAAGTTTGACAATGTGGTGAAGATAAAGACTACACCTGATGCTCGTACAGAAGGTGAATGGGGTTTTGAACATACTAAGGATGTGTTTAACAATGAAATTATTCTATTTCTAAAATCTTTAAAAGACATCTTCAATATGTTTGATAGAGATCTTCTAAATGAAATAATGGAAGTAAAGAAAGTTTTTGACCAAATGGACGTTGCTGGTCAACAGTCTTCAGTCGACAAACAATGTTTGGAAATTGCTAAGAAAGAATTACTTTTGGAAAATGATCGACTCTTACAACAAATCATGTCTCAAGAAGTTCTTTTAAATGTGATGAATTCTATGTCTTTGATTGGTGAATCTGTGAATATGGATGGAAAGAGAAAAGAATCTTGTAATCTTGAGGCCAAGCTTTTGAAATCACAAAATGCGTTTAATGATCATTTGAAAAGTTACTCACAACTTGAAAAACATTGTATTTCTCTTGAATTGTCGATACAACTTAATCAAGAAATTTTTCAAAAAGATGAATCTTGTAATAATCAAAATGCTCTCGAAATTCCAGAATTTTTTGAAAATAATGATTTGAAAGCTCAGCTTCGAGACAAAGACAATACCATTTGTAAGTTGAAGGATATTATAAAATCAATGAGAGAAAAGTTCAAGGAAGAGAATGTGAATTATGATTATTGTGAAATTGAGACAAAAAATGTGGAACTGGAGAATAGTGTGGCAAAATTGATTTCAGAAAACGAGTGTCTTTGTAATGAAACTAATCATGTGAAATAGGTTTTTAAAGAGTAGTTTGACTCAATTAAAAAGACATGTGTTCATACTAAAGAACAGAGTGACTCTTTAATTGATAAACTGAACTTAAAATCTAATGAAAATGAGGATTTAAAAGCTCAAATTCAAGATAAGGTTTTTGTGATAACATCATTGAAAAATTATAAAAACTAAAAGGAAAAGAAATTGTTGATATTGCTGCACCAATTACCATCTTGCCTACACTATTGTCCAGGCATTGTTCAAGCTAGATTAGAACCTTTTGCTCACTAGTTATTGCAAAAATTGGGAAGTTCACTTTAGAATACCTGAAGTATGCTCACGGGACAAGCTGATATTCTTGGGGAAATGTCGAACAAAGCTAAAGCAAACAAACTTTAGATAAAGAGGTTAGACTTGTCCTGTAAGCATGCCTATCGAATTCAGGACGCTTACTTGTATATGTTCGTGTTATTGCCCTAAATGACGAATTAAACTTAATTGAGAAAAAAAAGGTGTTGTCACACCTAAAACAGGTCAAGAAAGTTAGGTTTGCTGAACCTCTCCACATCATTAAGCAACTTTAAACAGGTAGAGGTCATCGAACATATCAGATTTAACAACTGTGTTTCTTTCTATAGGATTGAAGTGTTCTACTAGTAAGTACACTTTATTATATTCAAAGTAAAACCCGAAAACTATGAACAATTCTGTCATAATCATTTATAGATTCGAATTACACTTTAATGCTACTTCCTTGGATGGATTATAATCTAGAAATTTATGATGGAGAGTAGTGGTAGTAGATGGTGGTGATGGTGGTTTGAAGGTGGTGTTTGGTTCCTTGGTTTGTCAAGCCAAGTTCACCAAAAATACCCACTTGGAGTATTCTAAATGAACTAGAGAAAGTGGTGTGTGGATGTGTGTGATATGAGAGGCAAAGGGGCCTTATATAGGATGTTTCGAGGGCCAAGTGCAGCGCACATACAAATAAGTGCGGCTCACTTGAGGTGTAAATGATGTCCCATTTAATGGCATTAAATTCTCTTAAATTTGAATAGAAGTGCGCCACACTTTTTTAGAAGTGCATTGCACATTTAGTACTTTCAGCACCTGGTCTTTCGCATGGTTGTAGATAACTGAATTCTCTTCGCGTGACCGCTTGAATCAACTAAAATGGAGTTCGTATGACCGAGTTATGATCAAAACAGTGAACAAGGCTGATTAGACAGAAAGTGAGCCGGTTTTTGGGTAAGTGTGGTGTACTTTTGGTATTTTTAACAAGTGGCCTTTTCCAAAGTTGTAGATAATTGAATTCTCTTTTCGTGGCCGCTTGAATCAACTCAATCCGGGTTCGTATGCTCTAGTTATGGCCAAAACAGTGGGCAGGTGTCGGGAGATCATTCAGCTTTAGTTATTTCTTCGTTTAAGCTTTAATTCTTCATGTAATCTTCCGTATTCTTCTACGACATGTACCTAGAACATATAATAGCAAATATACTTGATTAAGTACCAAAAGTTTACGAGAAATGATCAAACAAATGCAAATAACGTCGCCGAAAACATGTATAATTTAGGCGTTATCATTGCATTTCGAAAAAACACTTGCTTTATCCGTAATTTAAAAGGTGTTGATCTACTTTTCGGATCCTGAGACACAAATTTGTACACAATTTCTCTTGATGACATGCTTAAAACATCTCTGATCTGTCTTCTATCCAAAGAGTCAAAGACTAAGAGCTGGTTATGGCACCGTCGGTTATCACATCTTAACTTTGGTACTCTTAACAAGCTAGCTAAAGACAGTCTTGCACGAGGCATTCCAAGGCTTAAATTTAAGAAAGATCATATGTGTTCAGCATGTGCATTAGAAAAAGGCAAGAAATCCTCTCATCAACCCAAAGCTAAAGACACTAACCAGGAGAAACTATATCTTTTGCATATGGATTTGTGTGGCCCGATGTATGTGGCGAGTATTAACGGGAAAAAGTATATCTTAGTGATTGTCGACGATTACTCAAGATTTACTTGGGTTAGATTTTTGAGGACAAAAGATGAAGCTCCCGAGGCCATCATTAAATGCATTAAAAATATTCAAGTTCATTTGAATGCCACTGTCCGTAATGTTCGAACAGATAATGGAACCGAATTTGTCAATCAGACACTTCGTGAATTTTATGAAAATGTTGGCATCTCGCATCAAACATCTGTTGCCCGCACTCCTCAGTAGAACGACATTGTCGAAAGGTGGAACCGAACTCTTGTAGAAGCTGCTCGTACAATAATATTTTCTAAGGCTTCATTATTTTTATGGGCCGAAGCAATCAACACAACATGTTACACCCAAAACCGTTCTTTAATCCGCCTCTGATAAAACAAAACTCCATATGAGCTTATGCAAGATAAGAAACTGGATTTATCATTCTTTCATGTCTTTGGTGCACTTTGTTATCCTACCAATGACAATGACTACATCGGTAAATTAGATGCAAAAGCTGACATTGGTATTTT
>BQNB010008873.1:38612-88527 GCA_026074375.1 Tanacetum coccineum
GTTTATGTTCGTTTAACTCATTAATGAACGAACATAAATGAACATGAACAAGTTCAAATGTAAATGAACGAACATGAACAAAATTTTTTGTCCGATTACGCGTTCGTGTCCGTTTATTTGACCGGCTAAAATTAAATGGACGGACACGAACACACCTCCGTCCGTGTCCGTCCGGTTCGTTTACAGCCAAACCTATATGCATTAATAGTTTAATACTACAATTAACAGCCGCCTCATTTGTCCTACCTCAAATTCAATATTATATTTGTAATATTGACGAGTAAGATAGAAGTCAGAAGGTATACAATGTAACAATCCGTTATTTCAGGTCATTTTACGACTTCAATAATTTCATTATTTATTTTTAGGGTTTTACGCATTTACTTTTAATTTTCATCATGTAGTTAAATCGCGTAAACTAAAAATCAATAATCAACGTCTATATACTTCGGTAAACTTATAACTCATCTAATATACTTAATTAGGGTATATTGATAAGTTTTAACATTTTTATAAGCATAGTATTTTTATGTTACCCGGTTTTAAGTTTCGTGACTTAAGGGCTTAACATTAGTAATTACCAAGACCAAGCACCTCAAGCCAAACACCTCACCACCTCAAGCCAATCACCTCACCACCTCATAGAGAGGTGGCGTGCATATAGCAAACCACAAGACCACTTGGTCATGAATTAGCATACAAGGTCTTATAGTAAGACATGTGTCTTAGGTATTTCTCTTATATAAACACTAGCTTATTTCACTTCACTTATCCTTTACCATAAATCACCAAATACCTCTCTTTTTCCTACCTTATTTCAGCAACAACAACACACCATCAAGGGTATTTCAAGCTTGGATTAAAGGGTTAATAAGCTAGGATTTTGGAGCTTAAGATCTAGAGTTCTTAGTTGATTTTGGGTTCATTGTTCACTAGTCACTCCCATCACTTTATAAGCGTGCCAATCTTATTTCCATACTTGTATTTCCATATATAATGCATGCCATGTTCATATTAGAACTTATATATACTTGTGGGGTTGAAAAACTTAATGAAAAGCTTATTTCTAAAAACTCAGATTCTGACTTTGAAAATCAGACCTAAGTTCGAATTTGTAAAACCTATGTAAACGTATTTTTGGCCTTAGCTGCTTCTAGTACACTTACACATATGTCTTGGGATGTTCCCTATTTTTTCAGAATTTATAAAGGTCGTTTACTATAGTTAATAAGCCCTACAAGAGAAGTTAGTTAATACCGACAAGATTCTGAGTACCAAATTTCATTTATAAAATTCACTATGTTAGGTGCGTTTTGAGAATTTAAGCCAATTGAAACATTTGTAGAGGACTCTTTAAATTAGATTCTGGGAGTTGAGTGAACCTGTGACGATAAGTAACGAAGGAGTTACAGCCCGTTTACCTAGAGGCAAAGCTGTTGTCTTGGGACAGCAGTGACTGAAGTGCTCCATTTTGGTTATAACGTTTGATTTGTAACAAAGTGAGTCGGATGGCGTGCATAACTAAAAACTAGACTCATTGTAGATAATCTTAGGATCCGCAAACGCGTGATTTTATGGGAAAACAAGGGAGATATAGCCAATTTACGACACAAGTTTTCTAAAAAACTGTTTTGAACAAATCCGAAAACGTTTTTGCATAAGCCAACACCTAA
Organism: Tanacetum coccineum; assembly: GCA_026074375.1. Classification (NCBI taxonomy): domain Eukaryota; kingdom Viridiplantae; phylum Streptophyta; class Magnoliopsida; order Asterales; family Asteraceae; genus Tanacetum; species Tanacetum coccineum. The sequence goes on from BQNB010008873.1 coordinate 40,286, forward strand.
AACTTATGAGATGGAATAGAAGCCTTAAAATAATGAGAGTAGACATGTTTAGCTTCGTTTAGAGAGTCTCCTCAAGAAATTCAGCTTCAAAATGAGCTAGATACGCTCGATTTAAGTTAGACATATAACTACATAAAACTAGTTTCAATCTACTTTTAGTTTAAGTATTAAAAACCCTTTTCTTAAGATTTTGACATATAACTTATAACTATCAAGTACTATATTAATAGGGAATTTCATAACCATATGAGGCCTCTTCGGGGTGCCGTATCGATGAGTTGTGGATTTACAATTTAAAGTGTCATGGCTCTTCATACGTCCACTACATGACCTCTAAATTATGATAGCCCGAACGATAGTATGATGTTATTTATAAAAGGAAAATAGCCAAACGAAACTTTAGGGATACTTCATATAACAACATAAGAATCTATGTTCAATATTATAATCAAAGCCAATAACTTTATAGTATTATACTTTATTATAAGACATGATCACTATACTTTCGTAGGTCATCGTTAAAGCTTGTGATCTCGCAATACACCATCTATCGTTATAATCCACTACTAATCACTACGGTGAGTTCATAGATGATCCACCGGTTTATCAACAACATAAACAGATTTAACCTTGTGATTTAGTTATATCATTACATCGATCGAATTCACCATGTCTCTAGATATCATGTAGGTCAGATTTGATTAGGTTTGCTACTGATGGATTTGTTATTAAAAGCCCTAATTCGATATATCCTGAATAATATATGATGTTTTTTTAATATATGGTAAGCTAATTCATCTAATTTTTATGATTTCATTTAAATTTTTTATTAGCTGGTTGACACATTATGTTTATATATCTTTGTTTTTTTTTATTAGCATTATTCATATTATTAGGCACAAGAGATAGTTGTGGTCATCGTCTACCTGCAAAACCCAATAGTAATTTTTTAGCCTTTTTTATGTTATTGTAAGAATTATTTGGTGATATTTTTTGTGCCTAGATGAAAAATTGTCAAGGTTTGATGTGGGGGGTTTAGTGTTTTTTATGCTATTGTTGGTGACCGTAATCACTTTCCCAATGTATCTATGCAGTTGATCAGTTTACAATCCAATATAATTATTAGTTCTTGTTTACCATTGACAAGGCTGTGTATGTTTGCCAAGCAGAAAGGTTCTGAAATAGAATAATGCCTACTATTATAAGATCAAGCAAATCCCGTTCACAAGTGCTTCTAGCTTGCTATGTAAATCAAATTAAAAAACATGTTATGTGGTGGTGGTAGACATGTGTTATGATAAGATAAAATATCCTTTCGATTATGTTTTAATTTGTTTTAATGATGGGTTGAATGAATTTTATAGGTGGAGCTCAATGAAGCGTAGAAGGTTAAGGCAAAACCAGATCCGACTGTACTTCCTAAGGGCAAGACTCAAGCGAAACCAGATCCTATTGTACTTCCTAAGGGCAAGACTCAAGGCGAAAGTATGTCTTGTTTCATTCACTAATTACGTTATAAAAGTCATTACTGGAATTAAACATTACTTTAAAGAAATTTAAAAATAAAAAATGCATAAAGCTACCAATTTAATGATGCGCATGAGCATTTTAAAACTTGTTTTGTGGAAATCTTCAATGTTGGGGAATAACATTCTATTGTAATCATATTCAGACATTAAGGAATTCTCTTGTATCACTCTCTCGCGGCAAGCATATAGTTGACCTTTTAATGAAGAATAGATGTTTATAACTTAGGGCTAGGCCTTTTACGAATGACTGTCTTCCAGATTAAAAAAAAAAAAAACACCAAAAAAAAAAAAAAAACAAAACAAAAATCTCCAAAAGAAGTGCACGAGAGACCTTATATTTTAAAGAATAATTTTAAACAAAGGCCTCTATCATTTGTGGAACAAACAATGGCAATGGCGAGACCTTTTTGGTAAACCATATGGGAAATGCAGCATTTCTGTATTTCGTATTAGAATATTAGAGACCTTTTTGGTAAGTGGCAATGACAAGTTCTCCACCCAAAGTTGTAGTAGTTCTGATGGATTCAAAAGTTCGTATGCAGTATCACCATTGTAAGAATAGTTCATGGTGATTTCTTGTGTAGATTCAAGAGTTTGCCCCTCTTATATCTTAGGATTTCAACCGGTGAATGTTTGTGGTCCGTAATATTGCCAACCTTGTTCCACCATTTGAGGTATAATGCTCGCCTGCTCGGTGACAAAATTTATTTCCAGTCCTGTTCATTGACCTAATTTTGAGTGTGTTTGTGTTGTTACGTATCCATATGAATTTGTTTTGAGCGCCTTGTACTAATATGAACCTTTTACGTTATTTCTGATTACATTTGCAGAATGGACCTTGTGAAACAAATGCTGCACTTGAATTTTCAGTGAATGCTCTTTAAGTAAGAATACTTTGATGTTTGTTTGTTTACAAACCCATATATGTATTTGTTATTGTAATTCAAAGGAATCTTCTTGTTCCTAAAAGAAAGCTTATTTTGACCCTTTTTGAATTACAATATATACTCTTTTCCAAAGAAGAAATACAAACTTTCGACACCAAACAACACATTCGTTACCTTCAAACTTAAATGAAGCTTACCAATTCAAAGGTTATAACATAGCTACAAAAGAAATATGTGCCAAAAATGATTCAATGTATAGGTTCCCTAAAAGTTACTTTCAGTGTGGAATCCTGTTTTTACTTAACCTTTTCAATTCTATGATGAGTCTTCATTAAGTTGATGCTCTTGGCTTGCTTCTGTGAACTTAGGACCATAATTTCATTTAATGACAGTGATTCAGTGATCTAACTTTATATGATAATTGCAGGTTGAAAATATACTTGTGACTGGCCATAGCTGTTATGGCATCTTTTTTTTTTTTTTTCGTGCTATATGAGCATTGGATGATGAAGATTAATTCAGGTTGATTGACACAATGTTCCTCATTTTTAATGCTCAATTCATTTCAATATATTGTTTGCTTTTATCCATTACTGGACACGTGGTTTAATACTCTGTTTGCTTTTCAGTAGCTTTATTAGATGGGTCGTGGTAGGAAAGGCAGCAAGATCAAGCACAAAGGCCACCACTTCTGACCTCAGCTTTGACCAGCAGTGCAAACATAAAAAGGTGTTCGTGATTTTTTTTCACCAAACCTACCTCTCTTACGATTTGGAGGTCAACGAACTAATATTTTAGTGCCTAATTATTATTTTTTAATAACAAGGTTCTGACCATACTTTTTTCAAGCAAATAAAACTATATATTTAAGGTTACATTAGAAAGATGCTGAAGTTAAGGCTAATAAAAAAACTTGTATTAGTTTTATACTCGATTAAATTATAATAAACTTAAAAAGTTACAGTAGGTTTGACTTTCGGGTTACCATTCAAAAGTCAAGTACAGGAAATTCTAATTGCATATACTTGTCTTTATTAATACACCATACCGCAGGATGATATTTTCAAAATTTAGTCATTTTCTGATAATATTAATGTAATTTAACTTTCTAGGAATCAATAAATAATTCATTGTTGAACATGCTTTCTGCTTTTGTGAGTGAAGATGATGAAGAAACGAGGGCCTGTAAAAGCCTCTTCCAAAACAAGATGTTCTTTTTGTTCATGGGGTTGGATAATACCTAGTATTCTTTATTTTTTTTTTTTTTTTTATTTCTTTAGTCTTGTTAATGTATTAACATATGTTTTTATTTCATTAAATTACTTATAGGTACCGTGAAGTAATGAGCGTCCGTTGGAGAAGAAAGAGTTGAACGTGATCGTTGGCGCATGATTTAACTTGTGGCGAGATTAGACCTAAATAATTAACTTGAATTCTTAGGGTTTTTCTTTTTGGTTATTTGTTATCATTTAGTGATTTCTAATGATTTAATTTTTGAGTTTATTTATGTTAAGTGCTTTGAAGTTGTCTTTATTTACTTTAATTTGTTGATTTTGATATTTTTGGTCAATCTAAATCAGTTTATATATATTTTCTGTATTTATATTTTTTTTATTTTGGTGGGTTAAATTTGTAAATTTTGGAATTTATAAAAGAATTCCAATTTTTTTTTTAAATACATTAAAAAAAGACAGGTTTTGAGATAAAAACATATCTTTTTAATCTATATAAAAACAGGTTGGATGCTTTTCTAAAGGAATGTTGCGGAAGACACCAGTGTATTTCTAATAAAACATAGGTGTGTTAATTTTACATGGAGACAATTCTTAGGGAAAAGAAACCGTGCGATTCTTCTACTAGTGGACTGGTTGCATAACCGGTTTTCATATGTTTCTATCATGGAGATACCCCCTTCGGAGAGTGGTTCCAAAACCACTTTTTATGGGCTATTTTGACCAGATTCTATGGCTTTTTTTGTAGTAGTGACAATAAGTAACGAAGGAGTTACAACCCGTTTTACCCGAGAGGCAAAGACTGTTGTCTGGGACAGCAGTGATGAAGTGCTCCATTTTGGTTATAATTGGTTTGATTTGTTACAAGTGAGTCGGATGTTAATAACTGAAAATTAGACTCAGTGTAGATAATCTTAGGATCTGGAAACGTGTGATTTTATGGGAAAACAAGGGAGATATAGCCAATTTACGACACAAGTTTTCTGAAAAACTGGTTTGAACAAATCTGAAAAGGTTTTTGCATAAGCCAACACCTAAAACTTATGAGATGGAATAGAAGCCTTAAAATAATGAGAGTAGACATGTTTAGCTTCGTTTAGAGAGTCTCCCCAAGAAAAATTGGCTTTAAAATGCGTAGATATAGCTTGATTTAGTTCGACTTATAACTACAAAAAACTACTTTAATCTACTTTTAGTTTAAGTATTAAAAACCTTTTTCTTAAGATTTTGACAATAACTTATAACTACCAAGTACTATATTAAAAGGAATTTCATAATCATATGAGGCCTCTTCAGGGTGTCGTATCGACGAGTTGTGGATTTATGATTTAGAGTGTCCTGGCTCCTCATACGTTCACCACGTGACCTCTAAATTATGATAGCCTGAACAATAGTATGATGTTATTTATAAAAGGCAAATAGCCAAACAAAACTTTAGGGATACTTCATATACACATAAGATTTCTATGTTAACAATTATATCAAAGTCACTAACTTGATATTAATCTTCTTTATTCTAAGACATGATCCTATAATTGCGTAGGTCATCGTTTAAAGCTTTGATCTCGCAATACCATCTCAATCGTTATAATCCACACTAATCAACTTCGGTGCGTTCATCGCCCACGTTTTACATTTATAATAATTTACAAGTTTTGGGGTGAGAAACATGCATTGTTTTATAATTGGACATAAGGGGACATTTTACATTATGATTATGTGTTTGCCTAAGTAGTGATAACCCACTAAGCCCATTATCATAAATTATCAGTTACTGAGTAAGCAAGAATGTTATAAATAGATCTATTTGGGATTGACATCCCCATTCGGGTGAGTAGCGCTCACTGTGCTGGTTTGCCGAACAACAGACGTATACCATATCGGATTTGGGATGTTGCGGGTTAGAACATCATCAAGGGCAATGTTGGCAATTTATATTGCAATTCACACATGTCGAGCTTCAGTTTCATGAGCTTAAGGAAACGTAATTACATTTTTGTGATGTTTGAATTTGTTGCATTATCATACACTTGGGAAATCTTGTGGTCCTACATTATACATTTTACAAACCTATGAATTCACCAACATTATGTTGACATTTTAAGCAATGTTTTCTCAGGAGATCAATGAGGTACAAGACAAGGGATACATTGGCGGTCGTTATTTTGGAAGTCATATGTTTAAAGTATTTGATTGCATTACATTTTGGGGATATATTTGTTATGGACTAAAATCTTTGTATTTTGAACAATGAAAAGTGAGCTTACGAACTTATGTAACAAACATTTTGCTAAATCCAATGTATCAGTTTTAAGGACTTTTAAATAGTCATTCGTATTATATTTCGTGTGGCTATGTCTATGAAGTACCACCCCCAGACCCATATTCTGATGCGACCTAATTTAGGGGTGTTAAAGCTTGGTCTCTAAAGCCAAGGTTTAGATATAGAGAACCAGGTCAAATGTTTTTACTTGGACTATAATTGTTTTCATAAACATTGCATCATACAAAAGTTTTTCACGGGAAATATATACATTTGTTGCATTAGTTGGTTAGACTAGACGCATTCATGATTGATATACGGGTTTATAATATATTACGTATATTACAAGACGAGTCTTATATTAATACTTGTATAAGCTACTTTTGATTTTCAGATTTTGTCATGTCGGATTCAGAGGATTCCATGGTCACTTACATGGAGGTATCTAGTCCGTTCGAGGATCTATCAGACATAGGATCTCCGGGAGTTGATAGACTGCCCATGATGCCAGAGGACCCTTATGCGTATGTATAGGCCGCTATGCAGGAGCCACCTTCACCAGAGTTTGCTCCTGAGCCTGTATACCCGGAGTTTATGCCACCGGAGGATGAGGCGTTTCCAGCTGAGGAGCAGCCACTGCCTGCTGCTGTCTCACCCACTGCCGACTCACCAGGATACATTGCAGACTCCGATCTTGAGGAGGATCCTGAGGAGGACCCTACTGATTATCTGCCGACGAAGGAGACAATGACGATGATGATGATGAGTCATCCGATGATGACAAGGATAATGATGATGATGATGTTGAGGAGGACGAGGAAGAGGATGAGGAGAAGGAGGAGGAGCACCTAGCTCTGGCCGACTCTGTCCCATCACCCGCATATTGTACCACTGCCAGGATGTCCATCCGACCTTAGACGCCTGTACCATTTCTGTCTGAGGCAAAGGTTGACAGACTTCTTGCCATATCTACTCTGTCACCATCTCCACTTACATCATACTCATCAGCACTACCACATATACCATCTCCACCACTACCAGTATCATTACCATTACCGAAATCACCTCCACCACTACCTGCTAGTCCTACTCATCCATTAGGCTACAGAGCTGTGATGATCCGGTTAAGAGCCGAGTCACCATCTACTTCCCATCTACTACCACTACCATCACCTATTGTACTCCCACACACCAGGGCATCTATGGCCATGATGATAGCCGCCGCACCATCCACCTACATCTTAGCACCTCGATCAGAGACACCACCATCAAGGACACCATCACTTTTACCTATACCATTACCTACCTCATCACCACCTTAGCTCTTACCCTCTACTGACTGTAGAGTGGATGTTCTCGAGGTTACGTTACCACCTTGAAAGAGGTTGTGCATTGCTCCCAGTCGCTCCCGTCCTAGATATAAGTCGAGAAGCTCGTTTACGCCTCACCACCTTTGCTTTTACCCTCTACAGACTATAGAGCGGATGTTCTCGAGGTTACGTTACCACCTCGAAAGAGGTTGTGCATTGCTCCCGGTCCTAGATATGGGGTCGAGGAGAGCTTATCTACTCCTATTGCTAGGCCTACTGGATGCTTTAGAGCAGATTATGGTTTTGTTGGCACTATGGATGTCAAGATTAGACGTGACCCAGAGAGAGAGAGATAGGTTATGGGATTACTGATATTTGGAAGGATCCAGATGAGATTGCAAAGGAGATACCAGCAAATGATGTGGCAAAGTTGGGTCAGAGGATGACCAATTTTGTCACGACTGTTAGGAATGATACCGATGAGATTTATGGGAGACTTGACGATACACAGGATGATAGATCATTAATGAGCGGTTAGCTTAACTTGCTACGTAGAGATAGGTGCGCCCATGCTCGCACATCTAGACTTATGGAGAGTGAGGCCAGAGCTTCTCGTGAGGCTTGGCTATAGTCGATGGATGCTAGTGATACAGCACGCTCTGATGTTAGCGCACTACGGACTATGATTTTAGCACAACAGACTGAGATTGGAGATTTGCGGGTTGTAGACCGCAGACGATAGGCACAGCTCATAAAGGCACTGACTCTGCTGAAGACATTATAGACTCAGATGGCAGCACTACAGAGTCAGCAGACACCTGCTAGGGATCCAACACATCCTAATGTACTAGAGGAGGCCGATAGTAGTTCTTAGATCTGGTTATGTTTTTGCTATGTTGTATAGCCTACTAAGTATTACGGGGTAACTCTCAGCTAGTAAGGCTCTAGGTTTTATTTTCATTTTGTAACCTAATGGTAGTGATCATTTTGTAACCGAATCGGTCATGTATGTTTCCAGATTATATATGGAAGGGATGTATTATGTCATGTTTGTAATCGAATTTATTATGAATGAATGCCGATTTAGCTACACTATTGTTAATTTCAATTCAGTTGTATATTTCACTATGTGATGTGATCTCACTTTATTTATTATGTATATGTCATGTCATGGTTATGATTTGTATGAAATCTAACAGGTATTATATTTTCTTGTGAGTTGAAGAAAATGGCACCAAAAAGAACCACAAGATCAACACCAGCCACAACAACCATCATCACTACTTCTGTGACTGATGAGCAACTAAAGAGATTAATTGCCCAAGGAGTTGCCAACGTGTTGGCAGAACGTGAGGCCCCCAGAAGCAGAAATGGCAAAGGCAGCCATGATTCGGGAATGGGTGGAAGGAGACAAGTGTTGGAATTCTTGATTTGATGAGACAAAGTGAATAAAAGAATGAAACAAAAGGACTTAAACGCAAAGCTAGAATTCTTCAAAAGATGGAAGATTTTGAAGAATCTAGAAGATCTCCTTATTCAAATAGAAGATAACAGAAGATATTCCTAAATGTTTAAAAGATTTATTTGTCAAATGTTTATCTTCCTTTTTAAGTCTTGGACTCCTTATGTTATAAAAGGAGGTTCTAGGCATGTAGTTTTGTAGTGCACAGAAAATGTAGTCGACTAAAAAGTTATGTGTTCTAGGCGTATGGTCTTGTAAACGCCTAGATAGTTTAGCCTCAAGGATCTTATGAATCCTTTTACTAGTTAGAGTAACCGTTCTATAGTTGATCGTGTAGAATTAGGGTTGTGTTGAATAAAAGAAAACCTTGAAGTAACTTTGATTTGTGTTTATTATTTCTGCTGTATATACATATTATATCATTGTTACTTTGTGATCCTACATGAGGACTAATCATTCTCGAGTCATAAAAATGATTCAACAGGTGGAATCAAAGCCTCGTGGCTCGTGATATCCAGGATAATGGGTTCTAATTCAAAAAAAAAGAAGGTTTTCTGGTTATTTTTTGTTTTTAGTGATAATATTCTGAAAAACTAAGGTTTTGTAAAAACCCTAGATCAATAAAAACAGAAAGGTGTTGATGCTGCTAAATGTTTGTTGCTGTGTATGCTTATTAACAAACCCTATAGATCTCTTGCTGCGTATGTTTTTGACTTTTAGGGTTTTAGGTTTAAACTGCTATAGTCGCAGCCATAGGTTATGTTTGAATCTGCGTATGATTTGTTCAAGTATCTGATGGTGATGGTACTATATTTTATTGACAAAGAGACAGTAAGTATTAAATGGTTTGAAAACTTTTGATGTTTTGATTGTATTCAGTAGTATTCGTGAATAGCAGATGGTTGTAGCATGACTTTTATGTCATAAACCCTAATTTTCTAGGGCTTCGAATGTTGCTGAATGACAATAAAACTCTATGCGGATCTTGGATAAAGATGAAGTACAGGTTTCAATCAAGGTTCTTGATAGAAGGTTTAGTGATTGAAGTGTCGTGATTTACAGCAGGTTTGGATTATGTTTGGATGCACTTGGTCACAATTTGGAAGGGATGGTTATAATGAGAAAACCCTAAATTTAAGGGTTTGTAATTTTTTTCCTATTATAACTACCTGAAGTTGGACAAGAAGGTGAGATTTTATGGGTTGCTTTGTATTTGTGTTTGTGTGCAGCAGGTGTGTATGTTACTGGTATTCGATGTGGAATCTGAGGTTAAAGGTACGATGTGGTAAGAATAATAACAGCGTTTTCAGGACGCTGGCATTGATGTGTGCCAAGATGGTTTTCGGAGAGTGGAGTAAGATCGAGAAGTACTTATCCTAGTCGGTGGTTTGCCCGACATGATTCATGAAAGTGTAAAGGCATCTAAGCTAAAAACCATGCAAGATGCCGATTGAATTTGCAACTGAATCATAGACAGAAGATCAGCACCTTGCTGAACGTATGCTGACAAAAGAGAAGTTTTGATGAACACACTTCTCGAACAATCAAAACTAGCAGCAACCTCCTAAAAGGCAGATGTGGCACGGGCTTATACCGCAGGGTCTGGTGAGAAGAAACCTTACGGAGGATCTAAACCTCTATGCTCCAAATGCAACTATCACCATGATGGGCAATGTGCTCCCAAATGCCACAAGTGCAACAGAGTTGGCCATCTGGCCCGAGACTGTAGGAGTCCTACAAATGCCAACAACAACAACCAAAGAGCCCCAATAGAAAATCCTAAAGTTCTCACTTGCTTTGAGTGTGGAGCTCAGGGCCACTTCAAGAAGGATTGCCCAAAGTTAAAGAACGGAAATCACAGAAATTGGGCTGGGGTTGGAAATGTTGTGGCAAGAGCTTATGTGTAGGCGCTGTCGGAACAAACCCGACTGCCAATGTTGTCACGGGTACGTTCCTCCTAAACAACCATTATGCTTGATTTTTATCATGATACGAGTGCCGATAGGAGTTTCGTATCTACTACGTTTAGTTCTTTGATTGATATCATCCCAATTACATTAGACTATGGTGTCGACGTCGAGTTAGCTAACGGTAGAATAATTTAGGTTAATACACTTATTCGGGGTTGCACTTTAAATCTTCTAAACCACCCATTCAACATCGACTTAATGCCCATAGAGATGGGTAGTTTTGACATCATAATCGGCATGGATTGGTTATCAAAATATCAGGCCGTTATTGTCGGTGCTGAGAAGATCGTTCGTATCCCCTTTGAACACGGGTCTCGATTAAACATCATCTCATGCACCAAGACCCATAAATACTTGCTGAAAGGATGTCAAGTCTTTTTGTTTTTTTTTTCTATCTTTTTCCCCCCCCCTCAACCCCGTGAGAAGAAACCTTATGAAGGATCTAAACCTCTATGCTCCAAATGCAACTATCACCATAATGGGCAATGTGCTCCCAAATGCCACAAGTGCAACAGAGTTGACCATCTAGCCTGAGACTATAGGAGTCCTATAAATGCCAACAACAACAACAACAACCAAAGAGCCCCAAGAGCAAATCCCAAAGTTCTCACTTGCTTTGAGTGTGGAGCTCAGGGCCACTTCAAAAAGGATTGCCCAAAGTTAAAGAACAGAAATCAGGGAAATCGAGATAGGGTTAGAAATGTTGTGGCAAGAGTTTATGCTGTAGGCACTGTCAGAACAAACCAGAATGCCAATGTTGTCACGGGTACGTTCCTCCTAAACAACCATTATGCTTCAATTTTATTTGATACGGGTGTCGATAGGTGTTTCGTATCTACTACATTTAGTTCTTTGATTGATTGGAAATTTATTCGATCAACTTCAAGGATCGAGTATCTACTTAAAGTTTGACCTGAGGTCGAGTTATCACCAACTAAGAGTTCGTGAAGAAGACATCCCGAAGACTGCATTTAGAACTTGATATGAACATTATGAATTTCAAGTGATGTCGTTTGGTTTAACCAACGCACCTGCTGTATTTATAGATCTCATGAATCGGGTGTGCAAACCATATCTGGACAAATTCATGATTGTCTTTATTGACGATATTATGATCTATTCGAAGAGCAAACAAGAGCACAAGGAGCATCTGAGGCCAATCTTAGAGTTGCTAAAGAAAGAGGAGTTGTATGCCAAATTCTCTAAATGTGAAGTTTAGATCCCCAAAGTACAATTTCTTGGTCACGTGATTGACAGCCAGGGTATTCACGTGGATCCCGCCAAGATTGAGTGAATTAAAGATTGGGCATCTCCTAAGACTCCAACGGAGATTCGTTAATTTTTAGGTCTTGCAGATACTATCGGAGATTCATTAAAGGGTTTTTAAAGATCTCCAAATCAATGACCAAGCTAACCCAGAAGAAGGTCAAGTTTGATTGGGGTGACAAACAAGAAGCATCCTACCAACTATTGAAAGAAATGTTGTGCAGTGCACCTATCTTGGTTTTACCTGAAGGAGTTGAGAACTTTATCATTTATTATGATGCTTCGCATAAAGGATTAGGTGTAGTCTTAATGCAAAATGAGAAGGTGATTGCTTATGCATCACGACAACTAAAAATTCATGAGAAGAACTACACCACCCACGACTTGGAGTTAGGAGCAGTAGTGTTCGCTTTAAAACTTTGGAGGCACTATTTGGATGGAACCAAGTGTACTATATACACTGATCATAAAAGCTTACAACACATCCTTGATTAGAAAGAATTAAATATGAGACAACGTTGTTGGTTGGAATTGCTCAGTGATTATGATTATGAGATTTGTTATCACATGGGGAAATCAAATGTGGTGGCCGATGCTTTAAGTGGGAAAGAACGAGAGCCACTGGGGGTTTGAGCCATAGTCATGACTATTGGTTTGGATCTTCCTAAGAAAATTTTGGGAGCTTAGACCGAGGCAAGAAAACCAAAAAACCTCAAGTCTGAAGATGTGGGAGGTATGCTAATTAAAGCTTCAAGGGAACCAGGAAAGCTCAGGAAATAAAAGTTAGAACCGCGTGCTGAGAGAACACTGTGTTTGAATAGCAGAAGTTGGTTGCCATGCTACGGTGATCTAAGGACTCTGATTATGCATGAGTCCCACAAGTCAAAATATTTTGTTCATCCAGGTTCTAACAAGATGTACCAAGAAATGAAGCAATTATTCTGGTGGCCCAACATGAAAGCCGATATTGCCACCTATGTTAGCAAAAGTTTGACATGTCTAAAGTTTAAAGCTGAATACCAAAAACTATCTGGTTTGTTGGTGCAACCTGAGATTCCTCAGTGGAAGTAGGAAAATATTACCATGGATTTTTTTCACCAAGCTCCCTAAGACATCAAATGGTTATGATACCATTTGGGTGATAGTAGACCGTCTTACTAAGGTGGTGTTTGTTTTTCTTAAAAATGTCTTAACAAGGTCTGAATGAGTGTCACATCTGATTTGGTCAGAGGAAAACACCAAAAAGAGGGTTTGTTTTTTTTCTTCATTTAGATGCGGACATAGGTTAAAACATCTTGTTGGACCAGACTTGAAGGAGCAGTCTTAATGCCTCTGAACCTCAAAAAACAAAAGAACATTGCATCATTCTTATCTCCAAGACACCTCACTTCTTCCACAAACTCAAAAAAACATTTTCTGTAGATCTTCATGCATCCCGGTAACATATACGTCCTCTACCACCTATCATGTTGCCGAAAAATCTAAAGACAATGTTTTCTTCTTCTTTGTCTTTTATCTGAGGCATTTAGTCGGATAATCTATGTCAGTTATGTCTTTAAATCTTGCCAAAAAAATGAGATAGATTGTGTATACAAACCAACAAGTTGTGTACTATTTATGGCAGCAAGTTGTGCAAATAAAGTTCAAGGAGAGGATAATTCAACTCCTAGTAAGATGGGTCTATGGCACTATTATATAATTTTTTAGTGGAATTATGTCAGTAGTTGTACGGGTTAGGAACCAATTTACAATGGGTCATATACTCATACCTAACTACCTAAGGTTGCAATTGTTGGTCACAATTATAATAGGTTGCAATGGGTCATAACATGCGTATGTATATATATCTTATTTTCATGTTATAATAGTTGTATGCATATATAATAGTGTATAATAGAAAGTTATTTGCGTTAGACACCTAGTGTATTATAGTGTTGTCGTCGTTGATACAAACTAACAACACCAAACACCTAACATTCAGACGTTTTTAAATGAAAAACAAACAGTCTAATTGTATTCAGATTCAGATATTTACGCCTCAGATTCAGATTCAGATGTGCGAATCAGATTCAGAGCCTCTTAATAAACAAACAGCACCTAAGTTTGCACACTTTCTACTAATGAGGGAAAATGACTCTATGGGTAAATTAGCAAAACTGTACTTCAAAGAAGTGGTCACAAGACATGGAATACCAGTCTCAATCATTTGTGACCATGATGGTAGATTTACGTCAGGTTTCTGGAGGGCGTTTCAAAAGGCTTTGGGTACTCGGTTAGATATGAGTACTGCGTACCATCTGCAGACTGATGGGCAAAGTGAAAGAACCATTCAGACACTAGAAGATATGTTACGCGCTTGCGTGATAGACTTTGGGAATGGTTAGAAAAGACACTTACCATTGATTGAGTTCTCATACAATAATATCTATCATACGAGCATCAAGGCTGCCCCATTTGAGGCACTTATACGAGCATCAAGGACACCCCATTTGAGACACTTTAAGGTCGGAGATGCTCAGCTTACCGGTCCAGAGATCATTCACGAAACAACCGAAAAGATCGTTCAAATCAAACAAAGAATTCAAGCCGCTCGTGATCGCCAGAAGAGTTACGCCGATGTGAGGCGTAAGCCTTTAGAATTTCAAGTTGGTGACCGAGTCATGTTGAAGGTATCGCCTTGGAAAGGGGTTATCCGTTTTGGCAAACGGGGGAAGTTGAACCCAAGGTATATTGGCCCTTTCAAGGTGTTGGCAAAAGTGGGAACCGTTGCTTACAGACTAGAACTTCCTCAGCAATTAAGCAGGGTTCATAGCACATTTCACATATCCAATTTGAAGAAATGTTTATCCAACGAGCCGTTGGCAATTCCGTTGGATGAAATACACATTGATGATAAACTTCACTTCGTTGAAGAACCAGTAGAGATCATGGATCGTGAAGTCAAGCAGTTAAAGCAAAGTCGTATTCCAATTATCAAAGTTCGATGGAACTCCAGGAGAGGTCCTGAGTTCACATGGGAACGTGAAGATCAATTTCGAAAGAAGTATCCGCATCTCTTCACAAAGAAAAGGAAAACCGCACCCTCGACAAGTGCCGCATCTTGAGCCTTGCGGACAAGGCTCCTTTAACGGGGGAAGACTGTAACAATCCGTTATTTCAGGTCATTTTACGACTTCAATAATTCCATTATTTATTTTTAGGGTTTTACGCGTTTACTTTTAATTTTCATCGTTTAGTTAAATCGCGTAAACTAAAAATCAACAATCAACGTCTATGGACACAATCAAGTAAAAGTTTATTGTTCAAGTAAGTGTTTTCAGCGCTATTATGAGTATAATTTATAACTTTTTATATTTTATTTTTATTGGTTACGTAAAGCGTCTACGTTTCGCAATAAATTACGTTTAGGCATACCCGGAAGCACCAATACCCATCTATACTCAAACAAATACCCACATTTATACCCAATACACAAAAATTATATATGTTGTCTATACCCCATAACACACTAAGGTCAGAACCATTGATTAAATACAAAACCAATTTTAATACTTCACTGTTCAAATATCCACAAATGACTTTAATATTTCCCACTTAAAGTCCATCCCTCCTCGCTAGGGAGTGATGAGAGCACTTGTACCCTTTGTACCTAATCATAACCTCTTGATCCATTGGTTGGCATAATAACCAACTTAGTATATAACAGATGTACAAGCAAGCCTTTCACACACACTCTTTCATTTACAAGTAAAAATTAAACATTTCTCTCTTCTTATACACTCAAACCCACGGCTGATTTAGAGTTATTAGGGGGTTCATACATTTGATTTTT
Organism: Tanacetum coccineum; assembly: GCA_026074375.1. Lineage (NCBI taxonomy): Eukaryota > Viridiplantae > Streptophyta > Magnoliopsida > Asterales > Asteraceae > Tanacetum > Tanacetum coccineum. Next base: position 56,037 of record BQNB010008873.1, read on the forward strand.
CAAGAATACAAGGCTCATTAGTTATCATATCTAAGGTGTTGCAAAGTGGTTTGGAAGATTAGGTATTATTTTACAAGGGTTTGATTCAAGCAAGCAGCTAAGGTTTCTTGATTTGGGTTTCTATTTGGGTTTGATTTCTAGGAGTTTGATCTTGTGTCTTCATTCTCATACAAACTCTTAGAAGCATTTTCAAAATTGTCAATTTTAAACTGATTGATCTCTTTTTCTTTCTTAAGTCTTTCTATCTGAATCTTAAGAGCATTAATTTCTGATTCATTAAATAAGGCATCTCTTTTAAGAACAGCAATTTGATCACAAAGCATACTCTTATTTTTCTTGTAGAAGACTAGTCGTTCTTCCACAGAAGCTAAACCTCTTTTGTAATTGGCTAAATTGAACTCTGATTGGTTTAGCTCTATTCTCAAATCATCATATTGCTTTTTAAGAGTTTCATAGTTTTTAAGACATGATTTAGAAAAAGTAGTTACCTCAGAGTCTGAAAGAGCCATATGAGCCATCTCTTCCTTGTAAGTAAAGGATTCTTCTTGATAGTTTCTTCTAAATCAAAGTTTCAGAACACCTGCTCTGATACCAATTGTAGAGATCGTTTTGCCCATCTAGGATTAGTTTTACAAACAACATTAATAAGCACAGCGGAAATTATAAAGAACAGTAATGTTGTTAAACAAGGTTTTACTACTAAACATTCAGGCCTTCATTAATTTGATCAGAATAAATGGTTACAAACTGTAACAAGGATCCACAATCCTTGAGGCTACACTAACTATCTAATAAACTAACTAATACACACACGCTTTCTTTGGTGTGTCTAGACTCTCATTGGAGAGATCTAACTATGATGGATATCTAAAACAGACGCCTCTAATACCCTTTATATAGAGGGTTTACAAGAAAACCTAGCTTACATAGGAAGCTAACTTAATATTTCACATTAAGTCCTTGTTGTTTCATCTTTCTTCAATTTTGCATATTTAGTTTTGTAATCATCAAATCTCAGATCCCAACAATCTTCCCCTATTTGATATTACAAAACAATCTTCATGTATGAAACAATCTTCAATGCTTCCCCTTGACTTAAGATCTTCTTGAACATGCCACCACACATAATAAGCTGCAAACCATATCTCTTGTAGTCTTCTTCCCCTTTTTGTAATCATCTAATAGGGGTCTTCTTGTAGATATGCAACTTGTAAACACTTCCCCTCAAGTGGTGCATGTAGATGGTTAAACATTTAATCAATAAGCTTCCCCTGAAACCAATATGTTTACCATCTCTTGAATCTCGAACTCTGTAGGCTCTATGTAGTGATTACTGATGAAGAAAACTGAGTATAACGAATTTGATGAAGAAGTAGAATCTCCCAAACTTGTGTCTTATGTCTTGCACTATCCATGTGACGTCGAACTTATAAATAAATCTGTGAAATATAAGTACACCGCAATCTCTTGACAAAATCCTCATCTTCTATGAGACACATACTAAGTGATAGCAAATGTGAGCATTGAGCACCATAAGAAAAATCACACACCTTTGCAAGACTTGTCAAGTCTTCGTCAACACCATTTAAGCACGAACAAGTTATCTTCAAACATTGTAAGCCATTTGAGATATGATAAGAACACGCATCCAAAAAACTCAACTACAACATCAAATAAGCAATATTCAATTATCTTCGTAATCACATCTTCAAATAATCTCCAAAAATACGAGCCATAAATCAATAATAATAAACTGTTGTTAGAAACAGTTCTATCCGAGATCCAAACGCGTCTGTTGTCCAATATCAGACAATGCTAGCAGTAGAAACAATAAGCACAAGCAGTATTAATCAATCTGTGAAGAGCAGTATTAACATCAAAGGAGCAATACTAACTTCTGGAGGCAAGCAGTACTAAGTATGTATCAACGAACACAACAGTACTAATACCTTCGAACATTCAAGGCAACATAAACATAAACGTGGTAGTACTTTGTTCGTCCCACTTCCTTTTATGTATAGAACTGTGCTGCTTCTTGAACTTCAGCTTTTCTTTTCTGTTGTTGTTCAGATAGTTCTTGCTCCTCTTGTATTCTCTTAGCCAACAAAGCATCTAAATAAAGTTGTATTTCATCCTTTTCATCCTGTAAAGCTTGCAACCTCATAGCTTCTGCAAGACTAGCTTCTTCTTGTCTAATCTGTTCTTTTGTCTTTTGAGTAGCTTGAACATCTTCTGAAGTCATTGGTGCTTTTCCTTCCCTTTGACTTTTAACTGGAGAAGGAACAATCACATTCACAGTCTGAATTACACTAGGAGTACTAACTGGTGTATTACCAGTATTAACTCCTCCACTACCAGGATTAACTTCAGTATCAACTTCAACTTCAGCAGAATTAAGTCTCTCTTTTGCTGCACTGAAGAAATCCATGATCAATTTGGTAGTACCATTGCTACTGCATTAATCTGTCTATCTAGTAATAGGGTTTATAATTTTTCAAAAATGATTTTTGATGGAATGGTTCACAACTTGGAGAGTAATACTAAATTTCTAATGTATCCAAGATTTTTACAAATAATTTTAGATATAACTACTGAAAATAATGGGAAGTATCTTGCCCCAACTTTAACTAAAAAGATTTTTGGCAATATGAAAAGGGGTTTTGCAGGGGAACATATACCATTGCTGCCTGCAATGTTGGTAGGTGCAACACCAGATCAAGGTGAGGGATCAGCAATCCCAGCTGGCTCTCAACCCACACCTGAATCAATACCATCCATCACAACTCCACCACCAATTTCTGAACCACAACCTTCATCACCCCTAGGTATATTCTCAGACAGGGCACTGAGATTCCTTAGTCTCAAGGTCCTACTGTCACCCCTGTAGTAGATGAGGCAACTACCATAGGTGTGGGAGTTGAAACTAAGGGAGCTACCACTACAACCTCTGGCTTAGATGCAGGGATGGATAGTGGTAACATTCATGAGTTTCCACTCAGGTCCTATGAAGCACCTCTCCCTAAAGGTAACACATCAGGAAGTGCTGAGGACAGTTTGAATCTAAAAGAATTGATGGACATTGTACCTAAGCTGGCGTTAAGAATTGATAATTTGGAGAAAGAGCTGCAGCAGACAAAGAGTACCTATGGGAAGGCAGTTCTGACTTTGGTTGAAAGGGTGAAGTTTCTTGAAGCTGCCTTGAAGAGAAAATTAATGAAAGTTATTTTGTCTGAATCAGAGGATGAAGAAACAAAGGATGAAGAAACAGAGGATCAGGGGAGGAAAATTCAAGATATAGATGATGATCCTCTAGTTTCTTTGGTCAGAAATTATATGAAAGAAAAAGAAGATTTTATTACTCCTAAAAAGGTTAGTGCTTCAAGGGAGGCACAAGAGGAAGATATTAGTCCTATAACCTTATAAGCAGCTAAAACTTTATCAAAGGTTGCTTCTCAGAATGTTAGCACATACAAGAGGAGAGCAAGGTCAGCTAGTAAGGGTAAAGATATTGGTATTGGTATGGATTTCTTCAGTGCAGCAAAAGAGAGACTTAATTCTGCTGAAGTTGAAGTTGATACTGAAGTTAATCCTGGTAGTGGAGGAGTTAATACTGGTAATACACCAGTTAGTACTCCTAGTGTAATTCAGACTGTGAATGTGATTGTTCCTTCTCTAGTTAACTCCTCTATTATATAAGAGGGATAGGCGTCTAGGTTAGGCATCCCATTTAGCAGGACTTCTCCAATATGAGAGTCTAAAGAAACGCATTCTAGTACAGTGCGTGTGTAGTGTAGTAGTTGTTAGTAGTTCTTTATTGTGTTTAATAAAGAAAACCCTTATTCAGTATCATGATTGTGTTCATTGTTCTTTATTTTCCAGCCGGTTTGTCCATAGCTAATTTTCCTTTTTGTGCTTACAATCATTGTTATATTTACCCTAGTTGGAGTCCAGATTTGGGATTACTACAAATCCTCATCTCTTTGAGACACATTCTAAGTGATAGCAATGTGAGCATAGGAGCACCATAAGAAAAATCACACACCTTTGCTAGACTTGTCAAGTCTTCGTCAACACCATTTAAGCACGAACAAGTTGTCTTTAAAGTCAATGTCCTGTTATAAATACGAATTTAAGATATGATAAGAATACGCGTCTGTAAAACTCAACTACAACATTAAATAAGTGATAATCAACTGTCTTCGTAATCACATCTTCAAATAATCCCAAAATAATAGCCATAAATCCAATAATAATAAATGTTGTTTAGAAACTGTTCTTATCCGAGATCCAAAAAGCGTCTTGTTGTCACACATCGGGGGGGGGGGGGGGGGGGGGGAAAAAAAAAAAACCCAAATGCTAGAACAGTAGGAAAGTACTCTGCGAGTTTCTTAAAAATCAAGCCAGCAGCACTAATGTGTTACGAGAGAATATTAACTGCTCTTGAAGAAAACGACTAGCAGTATTTAACTGCTATATGTAAGCAGTTAGAAACTGCTAAATAAAAAATCCAACTGTAATTAGCCAACAAGACTCGCAGCATTAATCGTTATAACTGACCGCATTTTAAAACAAGACTAACAGCAGAAACAATCAACTGTCCTAATCACGAAGCATTATTAAAAACCATTAGCAGCATTAATGTATAATACCAGCAGTACTAATGTAAATATTTGTTCGCACAACAACCTTTTTCAAACCATATACACAATCCATCCCACGTTTCTACTTTGTATAATCATCCCATATCACTTACTGCCATATCAATATCAATGCCAGCCCATTCTAACTTGACTTTTACAGCCCATTGTCTTCAAATAGTATCTGATGGACTATTTAAAAACCCATCACACGAATAACCATAATAAGACATATTAAAACTTATTATGGAAAAAAAATTCAAATCCTTAAATTTAGGATCATTACCATAATTGTTTCTAAAAACCTCGTCATATCAGATGCATACCTTGCACGCCAGAATCATAATCCTTAAAAACCAAGGATTTCACTACCATCAATAACCACAAAGCAGTTAAAACTTTTACCCACAATCTGCACATAATAAGTCAAACTCTTAAATTTAGGGTTTTTCATATAATAAGTCTTATTCCCTGCTTCTTCTTCTCCATAATACTCGCATCCACAACCTTATAGATTTTGGGACCTCTCTTTTGTAAAAACTCTGATGAATAAATGAATGATAACAACTTTTTCCAAAAACGTCTCTTTATGAGTCGTTTTCTATGATTATGACTGTTGTACTATGAAGTAATACCCCAGATTAGCTTCCGCTGCTATATGTATCAAAATGGGGGTGTTACACTGAACGCCATTTGCTTTGAATTAGGGTTTGAGTCGAGAACCTGATTGTTGTTAATCACGACTGATAATCGCGACAGCCTCTTAAACACTTCTTGCTTAGCATATTAGGGTTTGTTGGGAACCCTAATATTATATGATCATCTCCTGCTGCCAAACATTATAAACACCAAAACCAGAAAATAATACACGATAAAAACCTTGTACGAATCCTAGATAACAAGAGCAACTTGCTCTGATACCAATTGTGGAGATCGAAAGATCGTTGTAGCTCTAGTTTGTTAAGAACTAATCTAGGATAATGATAACATAGGCGGAATATTCAAACATAGAATCAATATTATCATAACAAGGTTTTATCAAACATTTAGGCCTCCATTAATTTGATCAGAATAAATGGTTACAAACTGTAACAAGGATCCACAATCCTTGAGGCTACACTAACTATCTTATAAAGTAACTACTACTATTAAACGTGAACACACACACGCTTTTGCTAGACTCTCATTGAGAAGTATGCTATTCTAACTATGATGGATATCTAAAACAGACGCCTCTAATACCCTTTATATAGAGGGTTTACAAGAAAACCTAGCTTACATAGAAAGCTAACTTAATATTTCACATTAAGTCCTTGTTGTTTCATCTTTCTTCAATTTTGCATATTTAGTTTTGTAATCGTCAAATCTCAGATCCCAACATACTTTTAGTTTAAGTATTAAAAACCCTTTTCTTAAGATTTTGACATATAACTTATAACTACCAAGTACTATATTAATAGGGAATTTCATAATCATATGAGGCCGCTTCGGGGTGTCGTATCGACGAGTTGTGGATTTACGATTTAAAGTGTTCTGGCTCCTCATACGTTCACTACATGACCTCTAAATTATGATAGCCCGAACGATAGTATGATGTTATTTATAAAATGCAAATAGCCAAACGAAACTTTAGGGATACTTCATATAACAACATAAGAATTTATGTTCAACATTATAATCAAAGTCAATAACTTTATATTATCATACTTTATTCTAAGACATGATCACTATACTTTCGTAGGTCATCATTAAAGCTTGTGATCTCGCAATACACCATCTATCGTTATAATCCACTACTAATCACTACGGTGAGTTCATAGCCCCACATTTTACATTTATAATGATTTACAAGTTTTGGGGTGAAAAACAGGCATTGTTGTTGATCCCACTTGAATGGATCTTAAATTCCTTAGCTTGTGTAAGGTCTAGTTATGCAAGATAAATCTTACACAACTATGATAGAAACTTTGATAGATAGTACTAAAGATTATGCAGAATCTAATCTTTAATATAAGAAGAATTCTTCAATGAAACAGTAACACAAGAACACAATTTAATTCAACAATAAAAGCTCCAATATTATTATTACAAATAATACGAATACTCTCCTAGTATTAGGGTTACAAAACCTTGAAGCTATGACAATTCTATGAATGACTCGATTTGATACTTTGATACATAGAATTCTATACCCTAGGACCTCCTTTTATACACCAAGGAGTCCTAATGGGATTACAATATTTTCCTAAGTTATCATGATCTTCTAAACAAATAACTTATACGTATCTTTTACAAAAATATCTCATACATATCCCATAAGCAATCTTTATCTTTTCTCTGAGCAGTCTTTATCCTTTCAGCAGTTGTAATCTTTCAGCAGTTGTAACTTTTATACCAGCAGCATTAACTTTCAACACCAACAGTAGTAACTTTTGTACCAGCAGCACTAACTGTGTACAAGCAGCATTAACTACTTAGAAAGTTTTCTTCAATCTTCACCAGCAGTACTAAGTTACACTAGCAGTACTAACTTTACTCTAGCAGTACTAACATTACTAGCAGTAGTAATATACACTAGCAGTAGTAACTTACACTAGCAGTAGTAACTAGCAGTACTAACTACTTAGCATATTTTTCATTAAGATTACTAACAACACTAATTTATGCTTAGCAGCAGTAACACAAACCTTAGCAGCAGTAACTTCAAGAAGGCTTTTAATCCTAACAATCCTCCCCTAAACTTGATATTTATCTTCAAAATCATCAAGTTTCTTCATTAAAAGCTTCATCAATCACCAAGAGAATGCTTCCAAACACTTCATTGAGGTACATAGCCTTCCTTAAGCTGTTTCTTGACCAATCTAAAAAGCTTAAATGCCATTTCACACTCATAATCAACTTGGAGCTTCACATCATTGAACATCTGATATAGTGTGTGCTTTGTAAGTGGATACATCTTCTCAACCAAAAGATAATAAAGTATGTTCTGCATTGTCACACAATGAACTCTACAAGAATCATAAAGCTTCCAGTTCAGCACTTTAACTAATCCTTGTTGATTCTTCCATACATTATCTTCAAGATGATGTTCAAACATGGTCTTCAAATTAAGATGTAAGAAAGTATCCATGTAATTCATTGGCTCTATTTTATTAAATCTTGCTGTGACTATACTCCAAAGAACTTCCAAGTCTTCTCTTTCAAAGTTTTTAAGCATCTTTCCAAAAGTTAAATACATTTGAGAATTACCATATGCTCTGATAATTTGGAAATAGCTTTTCTTCCCTTCTTTGTAGATCTTGTAGTCAACAATGGTTGGAGATTTGGTAGATAAAGGTGTAGCTTCAATAGTTACATCATCTTTAACATCTGAAATGATTTCCATACATTGATTAAGCTCTTTAGTTTCTTTATCATCATCCACCTTTTGCTTCTTAGAGCTTTCTTGTACCAGAGCTTCTCCTGCTCTCTTTGAGCTGCTTTCTTATGCTATCTCTGCTTCAGCTTTCTTGGAACTCTTTTTCACCAATTCTATATCTATATCTACAAATGTGTTTACCCTTTTCATAGCTTTGTCAAATAAGTCTTAAATATTTACAAAGGACTTATTCTTTAAGTCTTTGGGCTTCCATCCTTCCATGTTTTTTAGGTAAGTACACATGAAACTCCTTTGCTGAGTTTTTGTTGGTGGTATGTTCCGTTTCTCTTTTACTCTTTTTGCTACAAAGTGTTTTCTTCTTTTCTCTAAGAGTTGTACAAATAATGTAGCCTTTTCTGCATCAGACAACTCTTCTTGCTCTTGAGCTTGCAGTATTTAAGCCAACTGATAATCAGCTTCAACTTTAGCTTGAATATCATCCCAAGCTATGTTAGCTTCTTCAACTTTTTGAGCTTTTTCCATGGGAAGCCTCTCTTCTTTATCTTCTTCAGCTTGTAGCTTGAAAGCAAGTTCTTCATCAAGCTTGAGTAGCTCTTTCTTAGATATTTTCTTTACAGGTTCTTCTTCAACCATTTTTCCTTTACCCTTGTCCTTGACCTGTGTTGGTTGTTGTAAAGAAACTATTCGTGTAGGAGCTTGCTCTTGTTCATGAAAAACAATCCCTTTTGCTCTGGGTCTTGAGCTAACAGTTGTAATTGTTGTAGTAGCAGTTGTTGGTATAACAGTATTAACCTTTGTTGAAGCAGCACTAACTGGTACACTTGGCTCTTTAATAACATCCCCTTTTTCCTAAACTTTTACACTTTTCAAATTGCAAGTGCTTGAGCCAATGTAACTTCATCAATACTTAAATTTACATCTTTATCAACAACTTCACTTTCAACAACTATCTCATCACCATCTACGTCATTTACATCAAACATTTCAGCATCATGAACATTCTCTAGGGTGATGTCTTCATCAGCATCAATATCATGAATTTTTCTCCCCTGTTTGGATGCATCCTCCTGATCACCTAAACTAGCTTCATCATCTGAGGAATCAATTCTAGCAGACAGACCAACCTTGTATAACCTTTTATGACCATGAGTTCTTGACCTTTTCTTTCTCTCTAGCTTCTTGACTCTCTTTTTCAGACTTGTAATCTCCTGTGCTTGAGCAGTCTTTGTGTTTTCCAGGTCAAGAACTCTTTGTTGCAATTTGGTATAAAATTTCATCAATTCCTTTAGTTGCAGACTATCCTCACCACTTTGAGGTGTGTAAACTCCTGCAAGTAGTGGATCATCAGAAAATTTAGATACATTCTCAGACATAGTCTGAGCAATGGTATCCCCCATGGTGTCTTGGAGCCTAGGACCACCACCTGAACTAGTTCTAATGAAACTTGGTTCATTAGGTGTTGCCTTGGATTGGGTCTTAGAGATGTTACCTCTGTCCTGCTCTGCATCTAAGCTAGTAGCAGTAGTGGTAGCCCTTTCCAAACTGTCATCCCTCTCCTCATAGACAGCCTCATCTGCTACATTCTCCACAGGAACACTAGACTGAGGAATCTCAGTGTCATTTCTCTTGGGTTTCCTAGGCCTCTATTTCCTTTGAGGTTGTGATATTGATGGTGGAATAATGGTAGGTATGTGATGGGGATCAGTTGGCATGTCTGAACCTTCACCCTGTTCCTGTTGAGCTTGAACCACCATGGTTGGAAATAATGGTGTTACTCTATCAGAAAAGTCTTTTCCTTGCCTTCTCATGTTAGCAAAAATCTTATTTGTGTGAGAGGGTTAAATATAAATCCTGTTGTGAGTTGCCATCCCTTCTAGTTGATTGTTCAAAAAGACTTGTATAAATCTTGGATACATCAAGAATTTGACAGCATTATCCAAGTTCTTCACCATGCTTTCAAAAATATACTTGGAAAAGTTAAACTTTTGATTTGTGACTAGGAAGATAATTACAAAAGCCATAGTGCTACTAAATTCATTCCATGCAGTAGTCTTAGCACTTAGGCATTGCAAAATAGTATGGCTAAGAAATTTCCATTGGGGAGAGAAGAATGCCTTATAGAAAGTTAACTTTTGTAAAAGTTTTTCATACCCCATGAGTGTAAGCTGTTCAAAAATTATAGCATTTGGCAGACAATCAACACCATCAGCATCTTCCAGTTAAAGATCTCTTCTTACAGTTGCTTCAGTTATGATGATCTTCTTTCTATCCACTAGGGCTTGTAACTGTTGTTCCCCATTGACCGTTTTCACCTTGACAGTGGTCCAAAATTGTTCAATACACGAAGTATATATAGTGGGATGAACGGTTAAAGCATATCTTATTGAACTAGCATTCAGAAAATCAACAACTTGTTCAAACCCCTTACTTCGAGCGGGTTTAGCCAAAAACTCGACTAAATTATGAGTATCAGTAAATTGCAGGGTCGTCATTGTGTTGGGTTTTGATGATAAATGATGAGATTGAGTTAGGGTTTATGATTAGAGAGTATATGAAAGATTGAAATCGATTAAATGATTGAATGAAACCCTTAATCGAAGTATTTATGAAACTACCCTCAACAGCATTAACGTCCACCAGCAGTTGTAAGTTATGCCTAGCAGCATTAACTTTCAACTAGCAGTAGTAAGTTTATTCCTAGCAGCATTAACTTATAACAGTAGTAGTAAGTTTAAGCCTAGCAGCATTAACTTATAACAGCAGTAGTAAGTTTAAGCCTAGCAGCATTAACATCGCCCAACAGTAGTAACCCAGCAGTAGTAAGTTATGCCTAGCAGCATTAACTTTGAGTTACCAGCATTAACTCTAATTCCATTCCAAACAGCTTTTACATCATCAAATTTACATTTTGATTTACAAAAACTCTCTATCTATTTTTTCTTTCTCTTATATCTTTTAGCTCATACTTCTCTCTGTCTATTTTTGATTTCTCTCAATTCTTTTAGCTCACAATTCTCTCTGTCTGCTTTTTGATGTATTTAACTCTCTTTTGCTCACTAAATCTGGCCTTGTATATGTTAATTCACTTAAAAGACTCTTTCAAAAGAAAACACCTAATTACAACAGATATTTCAATAGGAGTGTTAATTCTGTTAAGGATACAAGGGTTCATACTGCTAGGCCAAAGACAGAGGTTAATACTGTTAAGGCCTCAGCTAGTTGGGTCTGGAAACCAAAACAAGAAGTCATAGACCATGTTTCCAAATCAAATAATGCATCAAAGACTTTAACTAGATATGATTATGTTGATGCTTATGGACGATTCAAAACTGTTTTGGCTTGGGACTTCAAAAGGCACTAATTTTCTTCTGCAGGGCAATTCATAAATGATGTATGCTTATGAATTGTTGTTAAAAAAAATTAGCTAGCCCAAAAGTGATATCATCCTGGTTCAAAATCCAGTGTGGGAGTTCTGATTGTCCCTTCTTTACTCATTGTGATTCTCGGTGTTTGTTCTTACACAAAGTTTATTATCATTTTGAGGGGAGGCAAATTTGGAATGGCGAATTCTTAGCTCCATTTGAGGGGAGGCTAAGTGTACAGTTTGATCTTAAAGAAATTATGGCTGTCCTTTTTGTGAATCAGCAAAAGTATTTTGAAGTAATGAAATGTTTTTCATAGAAAAATATCTTTAGATTTGAAGAGAAAAAATTTTTTGTTGGAATGATCATAGAACGGTTTTCATGATAAATGGTTTTGATGTGCAACACCCATGTTCTCATTCCAGGTCCTCAAAGACTAGAACGAATTGAATAGCTTTAATAGTTTGCTCAAAACTATAGGGTATTTAACTCACCCGTGCTTCTTTTTGCTGAGAGTTGAAATGTCATCATCTACATGAAATGCCCTTATTGGGAACCAAAGGATTGGCTAGTCCAAACGCAAACGGCTTTTAGTAAAGACTTAACAAATCCGTTTATAGCTGACAATTTGCTAAAACTTGTAAGGTAATCAACTCACCTTGTTATCACAATAAAGAGTTGGCTAGTCCTGAGCAAACGGCTACAGGTAAAGACATATCAAATCCGTTTATGGCTGTAATGACTTGTCAAAAGTCATATAGTTCTTCCACTTCCTATGATTTATGTTCTAAAAGTGGAAAATGGTTTCAGTCCTCCATGGATCATCCCCTTTTCTGGGTGCCAATGGACCTACTACCAAAGAGTGAATGCTAACCTTGGTAAGGCTCATCAAACCCATTCGTGTAGCTTGTGGTCTGTTGCAGTCCAAGATTAGATGCTATTTTTCATAATGCGTTAATTGGTTGATCTAGTTTGAACAATGTATCTATCAAGTTAATGTATCAAGTTAGCCCTAAAATATGGTGACTAATCCGGAATTACATTTATCATTTATAGTCGGTCGGTAGTTTAGCTAGTCCGATATCGGGACTATAAAATAACTCCTCAATACTTCCATGGAAGGGTAGTAGTTTCACAATGTAAATGTGATGTGTGTGTGGTTCCTTTCGCTATTTAAACCACACACATACACAAACATCCTTCTTCTTCTTTTTCTATCCTCCTTCACTTTTCTCTCTTTTTCTCTCTAATAATATGGATACTTTTTTTTCCATTTTACCAAGCCTCCGGATCATTGTTAATAGGGTGAATCTATACTAACATATCATCTGCTTTCATTCAATATTTCAAGCAGCTTATACTTCAATCTTCAAACTCTTTGGTATATGTCCAAGAAAGATCAAGCAGATCAGAGATCAAGATCATGATTACATCCTCAAGCTCACAAATGCAGATCTTCTTAGAAACTTAAAGTTAACCAAGTCAAATTCAAGTTTAGGGGAGGATTGTTAGGAATTATGAATTTCTAGTTCCTACTGTTCCTACTGGCAGTACAAAGTTCCTACTAGTAGTACACAGTTCCTGCTGGTAGTAAGATTTAGTCTTCCTGGTCTTATGGAAAGTATTAAACGACATTCAGAATGATGAGGAGGTTACAAGTTTTATTTAGAAATGATTAATTTATAATGATATAAAATACTGCGCAGGTATTTATTATATTGTAACCACCTAGGACCCCTTGCACTATAAAAGGAGGTCCTAGGGTGTAGAGATGATCATCACTTTGATACACACATTCTCTACACATATTTCTCTCATACTTAGTTAAGCTTCAAGGTTGTAAACCCTACTGAATCAGAGTAACCGTATTAAATATTAGGCTACAACTCGGTTTATTTCATGTTCATCTACATAATAAAGATAAAGAAGTCTGCATAGTCTTTGTATTTTTATCAAGGCTTCCAAGATCATTCTGAAAAAGGTGTTCAACAGAATGAATAAATAGATCTATTGGAACTAATTACCCCTATCTGGTTTGGTTCTAAATTAGCTACGAACAAACAAATATATGTCATGTTGATTGTGCGTTGTGGTGGTCTTTGGTTTGGGACAACCATTAAGGGCAGGAACTATGTGGTATGATATGATATGCCCTATTGTTATTAGCATCAGTGTCATGAGCTTAGCGCAACAGTAAATACTTTTTATGTGATGTTGTATTTGTTATAGTAGTCGCATACGTTTTGAAATCTTGTGGTCCACTCTTATACTAACTTAAACCTATGTAATCACCAACAGTTATGTTGATCGTTTATAAACATGTATTCTCAGGTGCTTTAGCTTGGCTTGATTCTTGATGCTAATGGAGGTCTATGTGATATGAGACTTCGCCGATTATCAAGACTTATCTATTTATAGTACTCGTTGTCATATCAAACTTTGTTATGCTTCCGCTACATTTAACTGCATATGATCGTTTTGTAAAACTTAAATAATTCTATATGCCACGATACAACTTTTTTCAAACGTCCATGATTAGTGGTCGTTCTTTATTACTTTGTGTTCGGATTGTTATGACGTCACGCCCTCGGATACGTATTCCGTCCAGGTCCCGTCTAAAGGTGTGACAGATTGGTAATCAGAGCCAAGGTTATAGAGAAACAGGTAGTTATACTAGGTCTAGTCTATAACCAGTATGTGATCCTATGTGCCTCTATATTTGCTTACGTGTTGTCTATCCTTGCTGTATATATATTATATTCTTATATATACTTGAGGCTATTATATATTGCCATATTTACCTTGCCATTCATTTCATCATTTCCTTATTCCTTGCATGGTTTCATATAAAGGAGATTTATATAAACTTTTGCTTGTGCAGATCATAGAAGCTTCAACTATTGCTATTTCTTTTGATTCTTCAGATGAGAGTGTGGGATCACCGCCCTCTTGGGTTATTCTTTTTGGTGATATTCCTACTGTTATTCCTTCTAATTCTGTGGTTGCTCCAGAGACATCTACTATCGTCTCCCTGATATATTTCATCTCCGCTCTTGTATTGAGACGACTCTTGTCCGTTTCACCCACTGATTGTGTTGGCTTGGTTCCCTATATCGATCGATTCTGAATCACCAATGAGATGTCTTCACCAAGCACATTTCCCGCTACCATCTATACACCATTCTTATGCACCGATTCTTCTAAGGCTCCTGATTCTTCTGATGGACCACCTTCTCAGGATCCATATGTGATGGTTATTGCTCGTTGGAGGAGCAAGGTAGCATCACGTCTATCATCATCATATGAGTTTCCTATTGCTCCTATTACTGCCATGCCCGAGATTCATCGACGGTTAGCGATTCTTATCCGACACAGGGAGGCTTTTCCTTTTGGTCGACCTTACCGCACCCATCTTGATGGGCCGCTAAGTTTGTTGACGTGCGAGGAAGATAAATGGACCTTTACTAGCTCGCAGATTAGCATGGAGGCATGCATTACCTTGTTCTTCAAACCACCGCCCATCTTCTTCTAGTTCATCTTCGGATTCTTTTCCAGTTTATTCTTCAGGTTTGGCTACACCAGATCAAGCTCATTTTGGATCTTTGACTAGAGATGTACCACCTAGATTGTGTTACCCTCCGAGGAGAGACACCATGACAGAGTGAGGCATTTCGTACATTGGGTGCTTGCTCCATTATCTACTTTTGTATCCACCGACACATCAGAGTCATCAACCAAGAGATTCATCAGGGAACCACTGCATTCATTTTCACATTCTGCTGGACCATCTCGTAAGAGATATAGATCCCTGATTAATTTTATACCATCATCTACACCAGTTATGGGATCATTAGCTTCTACCCGTGCTGATCTCTTACCACCTTGTAAGAGGTTCAGAGATTCATATTCGTCTGAGGCTAGTATAGAGGAGGATACCAAGGTTGATCCTATAGAACGAGTTAATATGATAAGGAATTGTGATGGGATGATGTTTAGAGATCATGTTGAGATTGACCCCTAGGGGAAAAAAAAAAAAAAATTTCAAGGATGACACCGAGGAGTATAAGACTGACACCAGCGCTGGAGACACGGTTGAGGTAGGTATCGACCCGATGTCAGCACCGATAGTTGAGGAGGAGATTGTAGAGCCAGTTGGAGAGGATTCTTCTAATTTGTCTGGCACTAGGGATGGCATTGTTAGGTCATTTCGAGGATATGCCGATAGACTATGGATGAGCTATGTTAGACGTTTACTATCACATGTCTGAGGTTCGTATTGATAGGATTGTCGAGATTGAGACTGTTCAAAGACGGTTGGAGGCCGATCAGCTGATAACTAGGGGAGAGAGAGCTGGGATGATTGAGAGGATTAAGAGCTTGAGGTTGGAGAACCTCAAGGTTCGTGCTATGTTGGATATCAAGAGGGATCGTATGAACTGTCTTCGACTTCATATGTCTCTTTCACAGGAGGCGTTTTGTCAGGTTCGTAGGGATCGTGATGATACTCGAGGGAGACTTAGGAGGTTGGAGTCGTATGTTGAGAGATATTTGGGTTTCGCCTTTTTTATTTTAGACTATAGTACCATGATCAATATAGGACACAAGACGGATGGATAGGTCGAGATGTTAGCAGTAGAAATAATTGTAGTCATGTACCTATTTTTGGATTTTATTGTAACGAATTATGCTTTTATCATGAAATAAAAGCAGTTGATTTCACGCCTAATTTAACTATAATGTTATATATTCGTTCGGGCAACGAGTTCGTAATAATAGTTTAATTCATAGCATGTATTAAATTTATCGTTATCTAATAATCATGTATCGTTTCAAAATCTCACCAAGGTTGTGTCTTGTGATGTAGAACAATGACTAACACTCGTTCCGGGATGACCCCTGTCATAATTGAAGAAATGATCAACCAACGTGTGGACGCAGCTCTAGAGGCTCGTCGGTTACCCGAGAATCTTAACTCGGAATGGGAATGACAATGGAGGAGGAGATGCTAATGGAAATGATACTAGAAATGGAAACAATGGAGGCGACAACGGTGACGGTAATGAGAACCGTAATGGGAATAAAAGAGGCGATAGGCCTGGTGCTCGTAAATGTACTTATCAAGATTTCATCAAATGTCAACCACTGAGTTTTAAAGGAACAGAAGGAGTGGTTGGGTTGATAAGATGGAGTGAAAAGATGGAAACTGTGTTTCACATCAGCAACTGTCCAGAAAAATATTAGGTGAAGTATGCTACCTGCACTTTACTCGATAGTGCATTAACCTGGTGGAATTCTCACAAGAGAACCATCGAAACTGATGCCGCATATGCTTTATCATGGAGAGAGCTATTGAAGCTGATGACTGAAGTATACTGCCTGAGAAATGAGATCCAAAAGATGGAAACCGAGTTGTGGAATTTGTCGGTGAAGAACAATGACATGGTTACTTACACTCAAAGGTTCCAAGAACTTACCATGATGTCTACCAAAATGGTCCCCAAGGAGGAGGATCGGGTGGAGAAATTTATTGGAGGTCTTACCGATAATATCCAAGGAAATATGATTGGTAAAGAACCCACAAGACTACAAGATGTTGTTCGAATTGCCAACCACTTGATGGATAAAAAGTTGAAGGGCTATGTTGTAAGAAACGTAGAGAACAAGAGGAGATTAGACAACAACTATAGAGACAACCGTGGGTAACAACCACCCCACAAACGATAGAATACTGGAGGTCAGAATGTTGCTAGAGCTTATACGACTAGTAATAATGAGAAGAAAGGTTATGAAGGAACACTTCCTTTCTGCATAAGGTGAGGTCTGCAACCATAGAGGGCACAGTGTACTATGAAGGGTAACTACTGTAAAAAGTTGGGCACATGACAATAGATTGCAGGGTTTTAAACTTGCCACAACTACTCAAGGAACTCATGGCCGAATCAGAGGTTATACGTTTTTTGAGTGTGGAGCACAAGGACATTACCGGAAGGATTATCCCAAAGTCAAGAACTAAAACCGTGGGAACAAAGCAAGAGTTCCTAATGCAAGAGGCAAAGCATATGTCCTAGGAGGAGGTGATGCTAACCCGGGTTCCAACACTGTCACGGGTACGTTCCTTCTCAATGATCATCATGCTTATATGATTACTTGATTTCGGGCGTATAGAAGTTTCGTATCAAATACTTTTAGTACATTGCTAGATATCATTCTTTCTGCCTTAGACGTTAGCTATGCTGTCGAGCTAGCTAACGGAAGAACTTTAGAAACCAGCACTGTGCTTAGAGGTTGTACATTAGGATTGTAGTACAGTCCTTTAATAATCAACCTGATTTCCCATAAATTTGGTAGTTTTGATGTTATCATCGGCATGGATTGGTTAGCAAAGAATCATGTAGTGATTGTCTATGACGAGAAGATAGTGCGTATTCCTTACGGAAATGAAATTCTGATCATTCAAGGAGATAAAAGTGACAAGGAGAAGAAATCAACATTGAGCATTATATCATGTGTAAAGGCCCGGAAGTATATGGAGAAAGGTTGTCAACTATTTCTGGCGCAGGTTACGGTAAAGGAAAACAAAGACAAGTCAAAAGAGAAGCGACTCGAAGACGTGCCGACTGTAAGGGACTTTCCAAAAGTCTTTCTTGAAGACTTACCTGGATTACCACCAATACGACAAGTTGAATTCTAAATCGACTTATCCAGGTGCTGCACCTGTACTCTGAGCTACGAATAGTGATTAGCACCATCGGAAATGGAAGAATTATCTACTCAACTACAAGAACTTTCTGACAAAGGATTTATAAGACCAAGTTCCTCACCCTGGGGAGCTCCAGTTTTGTTTTTTAAAAAGAAAGACGACTCTTTTCGGATGTGTATCGACTACCGTGAACTTAACAAACTTACTGTAAAGAATCGATACCCACTTCTGAGAATCGACGACTTGTTTGATCAGTTGCAAGGATCAAGGGTGTACTCGAAGATCGACTTGAGGTCTGGTTATCACAACCAGAGTTCATGACGAGGAATATTTCCTAAAGACGGGTTTATGACCCCGGGCCACTATGGTCACTACGAGTTCCAAGTGATACCTTTCGGGTTGACTAACGTGCCGGCAGTATTCATGAACTTGATGAACCGGGTATGAAGACCATACTTATATAAATTTGTGATCATGTTCATCGATGATATCTTGATCTACTCGAAGACCAAGGAAGAACATGATGTACATCTTAGACTAATTTTGGAGTTACTCAAGAAGGAAGAATTGTACGCCAAGTTCTCAAAGTGCGACTTTTGGTTATCGAAGGTACAATTTCTTAGACACGTGATTGATAGTGAAGGCATTCACGTTGATCCTGTGAAGATTGAGTTAATCAATGATTGGGAATCACCCAAGACTCCAACTAAAATTTACCAATTTCTAGGTCTTGCCGGTTACTACCGACGATTTATCAAAGGTTTCTCCAAGATTGCCAAGCCTATGACGAAGCTGACTTAGAAAAGTGTAAAGTTCAATTAGGGTGAAAAAGAGGAAACTACTTTCCAGACATTGAAGCAAAAGTTGTGTAGTGCACCGATGTTGGAATTGCCCGAAGGAAGTGAAAACTTCGTAGTATATTGTGATGCTTCTCACAAGGGATTAGGCGCAGTGTTGATGCAGAAGGAGAAAGTCGTAGCTTATGCATCCCGCCAACTCAAAATCCATGAGAAAAACTACACGACACATGATTTAGAATTAGGAGTTGTGGTGTTCGCTCTCAAGATGTGGAGACATTACCTTTACGGCACAAAGTACGTTGTGTTCACTGACCATAAGAGTTTGCAACATATTCTAGATCAGAAAGAGTTGAACATGAGGCGACGTAGATGGTTGGAGCTGTTAAGTGACTACGACTGTGAGTTACGTTATCACCTGGGAAAAGCGAATGTGATGGCTAATGCGTTAAGCCAAAAGAGTAGACCTAAGCCACTACGAGTTTAAGCCTTGGTTATGACAATTGATTTAAACCTCCTTGTGTAAATCTTGAATGCTCAGGTTGAGGCAAGAAAGGAAGAGAATTATGGAACAAAAGATTTGTGTGGCATGATTAAGAATCTAGAGACACGTGCCGACAAAACATTGTGTTTGAAAAATAGAAGTTGGATACCCTGTTTTGGTGACTTGAGAGCTTTGATTATGCACGAGTCACATAAGTCAAAGTATTCGATCCACCCGGGATCAGACAAGATGTACCAAGATTTGAAGAAGCTATACTGGTGGCCCAACATGAAAGCAGAAATTGCCACGTATGTTAGTAAATGCATGACTTGTGCAAAGGTTAAGGCAGAATACCAAAAACCATCTGGTTTGTTGGTTCAACCTGTAATCCCAGTATGGAAATGGGAGAACATTACTATGGATTTCGTTACTAAGTTACCTAAGACGACGTCTGGTCAAGATACAATTTGGGTAATTGTAGACCGACTCACAAAGTCTGCCCATTTCTTACCAATGAAGGAAACCGACACAATGGAGAAGTTGATGAGACAATACTTGAAGGAAGTAGTCTCGAGACATGGAGTGCCAGTTTCGATTATTTCTGATCGAGACAGTAAGTTTACGTCTCATTTCTGGAAATCGTTGAACGAAGCCCTAGGTACTCAACTGGATATGAGTATGGCTTACCATCCACAAACAGATGGTCAAAGTGAGAGGACCATCCAAACGTTAGAAGACATGCTACGAGCGTGTGTGATGGACTTCGGAAAGGGATGCGACAGACATCTACTATTGATAGAGTTCTCCTACAACAACAGCTATTATACGAGTATTAAAGCTGCACCTTTTGAGGCGTTGTGTGGTCGCAAATGTCATTCGCTTGTCTGTTTGGCTGAGGTGGGAGACGCTCAGCTCACTGGCCTAGAAATTGTTCGTGAAACAACAGAGAAGATCATCCAAATCAAGCATCGTCTACAAGCTTCACGTGATCGACAAAGGAGCTACGCTGAAAATAGAGAAAGCCAATTGAGATTCATTGGGAAAAGGTAATTTGAATGTTAACACCCTAACAGGCGAGATAACATTTCGAAAAACAGAAATCTTAACCCTCGATAAATATTGGACTTAATTAAGATCTCCGCCAATGGTGGAACGGTTGCATATCAACTTGAGTTACCCGAGCAACTATGCCATGTTTATAGTACCTTTCATGTCTCAAACCTTAAGAAGTGCTTATCCGATGAACCGCTCGCTATTTCGTTAGATGAAATCCACGTCGACGACAAGCTCCATTTCATTGAAGAACCTGTTAAAAATTAATGGACCCGAAGTTAAACGTTTGAAGCAAAGTCGCATTCCAATCGTGAAGGTCCGTTGGAATTCAAGAAGAGGTCCCGAGTAAACTTGGGAGCGCGAAGACCAAATGCAGAAAAAGTACCCTCATCTTTTCGCTAACCCTGAATCTGCATCTCAAGCTACGTCTTAAGCTTTGAGGACAAAGCTCTTTTAACGGGGAAAGGATGTCACACCCTGTAAATTTCAGGTCAATATTTTAAACCTTTCCGATTAATATCTTTGACTTTTACATGTTACGTTTGAATCTGACAGTTTACTAGGTAGTTAAACTGCGTAAATCTAAAAAAACAAACGTCGGGCGCATCCCGCATCGTTTATAAAATTAATTTAGGCCTTGTAAGAGATATATAACTTTGTCTAAGTGTTTCGTGAATTTTAATCACTTCGATTATTGATTTTAGGGTTTTATCTTTTAAATTACATTTTTCGCGTTTTTGATCAAACGGAACCCCGGAAACCCGCAATCTATTTTCGGTAAACTAGAGTTATCCATCCGTCAAGGCTTTGTAATGCTAAAAATTTCGTTCACCTCCCTTTGCTTGACATGTTGGACGCCTAAACCACAACAACATCACCATGCATCCTAAATTAATTCTTATCTTTTGAAAACCCCATTCATGTGATCATGTAAGAATAAGATAGTAACTTATGAGGAAGTCACTCTCATACACAAGAAACTAACCAAGTCATGGGCATGTGAATTCTTACACATACTTTGACTTCATTTAACCTCAACATGACCAACTTATGCATCTCTAGTGAACCATGAGTTAAAATTTGAACCCATTTAGGTCCTTGTGACTATTTTCGGCCAAAACCACAAAGGCACATCCCTTTGGTGTGTGTTAGACACTTGATGCTTCCAACCAAATCACAAAACCCTAACTTGGTCCTATAAATACCATACTTTCTCATTCTTAGGTTATATCTTACACACACAAGCCTCATAAAAATTTCTCTCTTCTTTCCTTTGCTCTCTTGCTCACGGCTCACCTATAACACCCAACCCAATCCATAACTTTTGATTTCCTTCAAGATCCAAGTGTTCCAAGATGTTAGTTATAGTTATCTAAGGTTGATCCAAGTAGTAGTTCTTTAAATTTCAAGTGTTTGCAAGATTATGAAATTAGGGTTTCTAATTTTTATAAGTGTAGTTTTATAGATCTATCATTTTGGGGTAATCTTTTGATTTCCCTACTGTTATCTTCATTCTTGAGTACGTAGTCTTGACCATCTCTTGTATCAATTCTTTTATTCTAACGAATATTTTCAAGTTTAAGAGGTCTATGTTTTTGAGTTACTTTATCAATAAGAAATAATAAAAAATCTTGACAACTTTTATAAAAATAGAAGTATTATGTTAGTTTTTTAAAGTTAAGGTGAGATGAGTTGAAATGTAGGTGTGTCAGACAATAGATATGATGAGGTTAGGAAGATTAATAGTGTTTGTTAGTTAGTTTTGGCGAAAAAGAAGTAGGTTGGACTATACACTATGGCGATCTGGTTTAGTCTATGTTTACGTCTGATGGTGACATATTCGAAAATGTGAGTTGCTGTGAAAATGAAAAAGAGGTTGGTAGACACTATTAACGAAATGTTTTTCAATAGTAGAAAATTTGTTTTTCGGATAGCTCGTTCGTATAGATAATTTCCGAAATTAAACACAAAAAACAGACTTTAAAACGGCCAAGTAATGGCGAAATGATTATGAAACACTTTTGGAAAAACCAATAAAGAAGTTGCTGATTGGATTAAATACATAAGGTTTACGGACACTTTGGGCTTGTTGAGCTTTAAAACCTTAGCGAAACATATAGAAACCTTAGAATATTAATGGGAAACTTTAGAGATGTCATAAACATTTTTATGAGATGTCGAGACTAACAAAAATATAGGATTTCTAAAACTGATATATTTTAGCACATATTAGTTAAGTGAACATATGAGTCAAGCATTTAGGTCGAGATAGTGCGTTTAGGATATATGGATATATCAATTTATAAGGGACGGTATTAATGTCCCTAAACTAAAAACTTACCCAAAATAGAAAGTTACTAAAAATGGAAATTTATCGAACAACAGACGAAACTAAACGAAAACTCCTATCATTTTATTTAGTCTTACTTTAATTAATTAAACAAAAGCGCAAACACACAAGGATGTCTTTTCTCTTGAAAGCGTATCGTACAAGTTTTGGTTATCTTCCATTTTCCTAAGACGCGTCATTTATTTAGGTCGTGTGTAGGATCCTTCGGCTTTATTACTTCTCTGTTGATTATCGATTCACCACTTGCTTAAGGTGAGTTCATAGCCCCACATTTTTTACCGATTTAAAAATGCTTTATACTTTGGGTTGAGAAACATTGTTTGCTTTTAAAATTGGACACAAGTTTTTAACGTGAGTTTTAATATGTTTATTGTGTTGCCTAAGTTTGCTTATACAAACCCACTATTGCCCACTATCATGAACCGATATCACCAATGACAATTGATTAGTTAAGTTAGCGAGTGAATGATTTAAATAGATCTATTGGGACTAATTACCCCTATCTGGTTTAGTTCTAAATTAGCTGCGAACAAACAGATATATGTCATGTCGATTGTGCGTTGTGGTGGTCTTTGGTTTGGGACACCAGTTAAGGGCAGGAATACTATGTGGCATGATAATATATGCCCTATTGGTTTTAGCTCGTGTCATGAGTTTAGCGCAGCAGAATACTTTTATAGTGATGTTTATCTGTTATAGTAGTCGCATACGTTTTTGAAATCTTGTGGTCCACCTTGAACAAACTTAAACCATGAATTCACCAACATTATGTTGACGTTGTAAACATGTTTTCATTAGTGCTTAGCTTGGCTTTGATTCTTGATGCTAATGAGTACTATGTGCTATGTGACTTCGCGATTTTCAATACTTATCTATTATATACTCGTTGTCATTATCAAAATTTGTTATGCATCGCTACATTTTAACTTTCTCTATGATCTGTTGTAAAACTTAATTAATTTTCTTTTATGCACCGGTATAAACTTTTTTTTCTACAACGTCCATGAATAGTAGTCCGTTTCCCCCCCCCCTTATTATTGCTTTGTGTTCGGATTGTTATGACGTCACGCCTTCAGACACGTATTCCGTCCAGGCCCCGTCTAGGGGTGTGACACATATCACATAAGCAATCTTTATATTTTCTCTGAGCAGTCTTTATCCTTTCAGCAGTTGTAATCTTTCAGCAGTTGTAACTTTTATACCAGCAACATTAACTTTCAACATGAACAGTAGTAACTTTTGTCCAGCACACTAACTATTAACAAAGCAGAGTTTTCTTAATCTTCACCATCAGTGTTTAAGTTACACTAGCAGTATTACTACTCTAGCAGTACTAACATTACTAGCAGTAGTAATATACACTAGCAGTAGTAACTTACACTAGTAGTACTAACATTACTAGCAGTAGTAACTTATACTAGAAGTAGTAACTAGCAGTACTAACTACTTAGCATATTTTTCATTAAGATTACTAACAACACTAATTTATGCTTAGCAGCAGTAACTAATACCTTAACAGCAGTGACTTCAAGAAGGCTTTTAATCCTAACAATCCTCCCCTAAACTTGATATTTATCTTCAAAATCATTAATTTTCTTCATTAAAAGCTTCATAATCACCAGGAGGATGCTTCCAAACACTTCATTGAGGTACATAGCCTTCCTTAAGCTATTTCTTGACCAATCTGAGAAGCTCAAATGCCATTTCACATTCATAATCAACATAAAGCTTCACATCATTGAACATCTGATGTAGTGTGTGCTTTGTAAGTGGAACACTTCTCCAACCAAAGATAATAAAGTATTTTCTACATTGTCACCCAATACACCACAAGAATCATAAAGCTACCAGTTCATCTTATTAACTATCTTGTTAATTTCTTTCATATAAATTAATCTTCAAGATGATGTTTAAACATGGTCTTCAAATTAAGATGTAAGAAAGTGTCCATGTAATTTACTGGCTTTGTCTTCTTAAATCTTGCTTTGACTATACTCCAAAGAACTTCTAAATCTTCTCTGTCAAAGTTTTTAAGCATCTTTCCAAAAGTTAAATACATTGAAGATTAAACCATCACACTGATAAATTTAGAAATAGCATTGACTTCCCTTCTTTATAGATCTTGAAGTCAACAATGGTTGTAATTGGTAGATAAAGGTGTACCTCATAGTTAATCATCTCCCATTATCTGAAATGGATTTCCCATACATTGCTTAAGCTCTTCGTTTCTTTAACATCATCCACCTCATTGCCTCTTAGAGACTTTCTTGTTTCAGAGCTTCTCCTGCTCTCTTTGAGCTGCTTTCTTGTGCTATCTTTGCTTCAGCTTTCTTGGAATACTCTTTCACCAATTCTGTATCCATATCTACAAATGTTTTTACCTTTTTCATAGCTTTATCAAATAAGTCTTAAATATTTGCAAAGGACTTATTTTTTAAGTCTTTGGGCTTCCATCCTTCCATGTTTTGCAGGTAAGTACACATGAAACTTCTTTGCTTAGCTTTTTCTTGGTTTCTGTTCCTTTTCTCTTCTGCTCTTTTTTTTGCAAAGTGTTTTCTTCTTTTCTCTAAGATTTGTACAAATAATGCAGCCTTTTCTGCATCAGACAACTCTTCTTGCTCTTAAGCTTGCAGTCTTTGATCTAACTGATAATCAGCTTTAACTTTAGCTTGAATATCATCCCAAGCAATGTTGGCTTCTTTTACTTGTTGAGCTTTCTCCCTTGCAAGCCTATCTCTCATCAACTTGCTTTAGCCCTTAAAGCTTCTTCTTACATCAAACTTAATCTGATCTTTCTCTTCAGAGGCTTCTCTGGTTCTATCAACTTTGCTTTACCCTTAATCCTTTGAACCTTACCTTACCTGTGATGGTAGTTGTAAAGATATTGTTGGAGTTGATTCACTTGGATCTTGCATAACAACCCCTTTTGTCTTGGGTCTTGCACTCTTCAACTCTGCAAGTATTTGAGCCAAAGTAAGTTCAACATTAGTTATTGTAGCAGCAGTTGGACTGGCAGTACTAATTTCAACATTAGCAGTAGTAACTACTTCACCAGCAATAGTAACTGGATCAGCAGCACTAACTTCTTTTTCAGCCATATCCTGTCCTGTAAACACTTCTTCATCATTAAGAACACCTATATCAAACATCAGATCATCATCATGCCTCCCTTGAGATTCATCAACCAATGTAATATCTGCATCTGCATCAATATCATCAATTTTCCTCCCTTGTTTGGATGCATCATCATAATCACCCAAACTAGCTTCATTAGAGGAAACTACTCTTGCAGATCTACCAATCTTGTATAATCTTTTAAGCTTGTGAGTTCTTGACCCTTCTTTCTTATCTAACCTCTTGACTCTCTTCTTTAAACTTGTAATCTCCCGAGCTTGAGCAGTTTTTGTGTTCTCCAGGTCAAGCACTCCTTATTGCAATTTGGTACAAAAATCCATCAATTCCTTAAGTTGCATACTAGGCTCCTCAGTGACAGCCTCATCTGCTATATTTGTAGGATCACTAGGAACACTAGATTGAGGAATCCTAGTGTCCTTCTCCTTAGGCCTTCTTCTTGATATTTGTTTCCTTTGGGGTTGAGATGATGATGGTTGAGTAATGATGGGTGTACGATGGGGATCAGTTGGCATTGCTGAACCTTCACCCATTTCTTCTTAAGCTTGAACCACCATTGTTGGAAATAAGGGTGTTTTTCTTCTAGAAAAGTATTTTCTTTGCCTTCTCATGTTAGCAAAAATCTTCTTTTATAGAGGGGTGCAATATAAATCCTGGTTTTGAGTTGCCTCCCTTCTAGTTGATTATTCAAAGACTGGTACAAATCTTGGATACATCAAGAATTTGACAGCATTATCCAAGTTCTTCATCATGCTTTCAAAAATATACTTGTAAAAGTTGAACTTTTGGTTTGTGGCTAAATAGATGATTGCAGAGGCCATAGTGCTACTAAATTCATTCCATTTAGTAGTCTTAGCACTTAGGCATTGCAAGATGGTATGAATAAGGAATTTCCATTGGGGAGAGAAGAATGCCTTATAGAAATTAAGCTTTTGTGAAAGTTTTTCATAACCCCGATGATTGTGAAGACTTTTCAAAATGTATCCTTTGGGCAGACAATCAACACCATTAGCATCTTCCAGTTGAAGATCTCTTCTTATAATTTGCTTCAGTTATGATAATCTCTTTTCCATCCACTAGGGCTTGTAAATGAACTCCCCCATTAACCGTTTTTGCCTTGACAGTAGACATAACTGTTTATCAATTCACGTGTATATATAGTAGGATTGATGGTTAAAGCATACTTTATAGAACTTGCATTCAGAAAATCACTATCTGCTCAAATCCTTCACATTCAGCAGATTTAGTCAAAAACGCGACTAAATTATGAGTATCAGCAAATTGTAGGGTCGTCATTGTGTTGGGTTTTGATGATAAATTATGAAATTGAGTTAGGGTTAGATTAAGAGTATATGAAAGATTTAAACCGATTAAATGATTGAATGAAACGCTTAATCGAAGTATTTATGAAACTACCCTCAACAACATTAACGTTCACCATGCAGTTTTTTAATTGAAACTATCCCAGCAGCATTAACTTCATCTGCAGTATACAGTAACCAGCAGTAGTACCTAGCAGTAAGTTAAGCCTAGCAGCATTAACTTACAACCAACAATAGTAAGTTATGCCTAACAGCATTAACTTTCCCTACCAGCAGTAAGTTTATGCCTAGCAGCATTAACTTTCCCTAGCAGTAGTAAGTTTATGCCTAGCAGCATTAACTTTGAATCACCAACATTAACTCTAATTCCTTTCCATTTCAGCATTCCATCAAATAAATACATATTTTAACTCACAAAATCTCTCTAACTGTTTTTTATTTCTCTCATTTCTTTTAACTCGCAATTCTCTCTGTCTGTTTTGATTTCTCTCAATTCTTTTAGCTCACAATTCTCTCTATCTATTTTTGCTTTCTCTTAATTCTTTTAGCGCACAATTCTCTCTGTCTGTTTTTGCTATATTCAACTCTCTTTCAGTTTTTCAGCTCACAACTTCTCTCAATTCTTTTTCTCACCAAATCACTCTATCTGTTTTGTTTTACACAACTCTCTTTCTGTTTTTCAACTCACAAATTCTCTCAATTCTTTTTGTTTTTTAGCTCACAACTTCTCTCAATTCTTTTTCTCACCAAATCACTTTATCTGTTTTTATCTCACACAGCTCTCTTTCTGTTTTTCAACTTCATAATCAAGACTTTAAAGATTGAGCATGCCAATACTAGCAATCAAATATTGAAATCTACTTTCATCAAATGCTTTTGTAAGCAAATCTGCAACATTCTTGTCAATGTGAATCTTGATCATTTGTATTAGCTTCTTTTCATTAGAATCTCTGATAAAGTGATGTCTAATCTCAATGTGCTTTGTTTTTTAATGAAAAACAGGGTTCTTAACTATGCATATAGTACTCTCATTATCAATATAGATCTTTGTATGCGTAAATTTATAACCATAATCATGCAATTGATTTTGAATCCAAAGCACTTGGCCACAACAACTTGAAGCAACTACATATTCAGCCTCTGTTATGGAATTAGCAACCACAGTCTGCTTCTTGCACTGCCATGAGATCAATCTACACCTAAGAAATTAACAACCTCCTGTTGTAGATTTTCTATCCAAGCTTGTTCTAGCATAATCATTATCAGTGTATGCTACCAAATCAAAATGTGAATCTTTTGGATACCAAAGGCCCAATTTTGGTTGACCTTTTAAGTACCTAAAAATTCTTTTCATAGAATGAAGATGTGATACTTTTGGGTTGACTTGGTATCTTGCACAGGCACATACTGCAAACATAATATCAAGTCTTGAAGAAGTAAGATACATCAATGAACCAATCATTGATCTATATAAATGAACATCTACTTCTTCACCATCTTCATCCTTGAGTAAAGGCTTTTGAGTTTCCATAGGTGTACTTGTTGTCTTGACATCAGTAAAACAAAATTTCTTCAAAATCTCAGTCATATACTTGTCTTGACTGATAAAAATTCCATCCTCCTTCTGCTCTACTTACAGTCCTAAGAAGAATGTGAGTTTACCCATAGAACTCATCTGAAACTTCTTATGCATTATCTTCTCAAATTCTGTGCATAATGACTTCTTTGTAGAGCCAAATATAATATCATCTACATATACTTGAACTAACAAGATATCACCTTTGTCCCTTCTGATAAAAAAAGTCTTGTCTATCTTTCCTCTCTAAAACCCATTGTCCAACAAATAAGTTGACAAGGTTTCATACCAAGCTCTGGGAGCTTGATGCAGTCTATAAAGTGCCTTTTCTACTTTGTATACTCTGTCAGGGAAGTCTGGATCTTCAAATCCTGGTGGTTGACAAACATAGACTTCCTCTTCAATCTTACCATAAAGAAAAGTACTCTTGACATCCATTTGGTACACCACAAAGTCTTTAAATGAGGCATAGGCTAAGAATAGCATAATTGCTTCAATTCTGGTAGCAGGGGCAAAGACTTCATTATAGTCAATTCCTTCTTCTTGTGTGTACCCTTGAGCAACCAATCTTGCTTTATTCTTTATCACAATGCCTTTTTCATCCTTTTTATTCTGGTAAACCCATTTAGTGCCAATAGCCCTTTTTCCATTTGGTAAATCCACCAAGGTCCAAACCTTTTGTAATTTGAATTATAGAAGCTCATCCTGCATAGCTTCTATCCAACTTGGATCTTTTAATGCATGAATTACCTTTTTGGGTTCTTCTTGTGATAAAAAGCAAGCAAACAAGCAATTTTGAAAGTCTTTATGGTTTGTTCTTTGCTGAACAGAACTAAACAAACCATGTTCTTCCAAAATCTTTGTCATTCTTCTTGTTTGAGGTGCTGAATTCAAGTCTCCAATAATTTGTTCAACTGGATGATTTTTGTGTATTCTTGTAGTTGGAATAGGACTGACAGGTATAAATGTATTCAAATTGTTCATGTCAGCCTCTACACCAACATCTTCATAATCATCTGAATACACAATATCTTCCAATTCAGGCATATTTGGATCATTTGGAAGTTCAATGCTTGTATTACTACTAACAACATTAACTTCTATGCTAGCAGCATTAATAGTTGAACTAACAGCATTAACATTGTTAGTGCTATTTCCATCACTAGCAGTATTAATATTGTTAGTGCTATTAACACTATCATTCTTCCATTTATCAACTCTATTATAACACCCCCATTTTTGACATATAGCAGCGGAAGCTAATCTGAGGTATTATTTCATAGTACAACAGTCATAATCATAGAAAACGACTCAAAAGAGACATTTTTAAAAGATAAGTTATCATTCATTATTTCATCAGAGTTTTACAAACAGAGGTCCTAAGATCTACATGAAAACATAAAGTTTGAATGATAACAGTTTAGCCATCTTTAAGTCCGTGCCACTCCGTGCCATAAGTTGCTCAAATACCTGAGATAAACATGCTAAAAAGGTCAACACAATGGTTGAGTGAAATTCATAGGTTTATGTTAAACAGTTTGAATACAAGTTTAATAGTGGGTTACGTTGTTATACACCCATAAGTGTAATAATTGCAATGAGTACAATTATTATAGAAAACAGTATTATTGCCCTAAGCTCATGACACCGAGACCTTGAGATAATCAATAATCACAAGTAGTTGCCCCAACGGGTGCCTTTGCCAAACACCCGCATAGTGATTCAAATAAAGTGCGTTTGGTTACCAGAAAGTATAGGTACACCAACAGGGAAGCTCAGTCCCAAATAGATCTATTCACAGCATTCGCGCTTACTCCGAAAAGTAATTAACGGTTCATGATAGTGGGGTCTTAATGGCAAAAGTAAGGACTTAGGCAATAATATATCAGGATAGCATATAGTTGAAAAAACACTTGTATTCATGGTTTATAGCATGTATCCCCCTCGCGGGTTTATGAAAACATTAGAAGATTTAAAATGCGAGGCTATGAACTCACCTTAACAGGGGAAATCTGATTGATGGCAAAAGTATATCAAGTGAAAGTAACAGCTACGTCACGCAACCTGGGGTAATATGTCAAGTCTTAGTGTGATGGTTTATGTTTCAAAACTTTATAAAGTTTAACGTATTACTTTGATTTATTAATTTATGGAAATATTGTATCACTGTTCGGGCCATCATAATTCAGAGGTCATGTAGTAAACGTTTGAGGAGCCAGGACACTTTAAATCGTAAATCCAACAAACTCGTCAAAACGTATACCCAAATGAAACTCCTCACATGAAGCTCCCTAGTAACGTGATACGATAAAATTTTAAGTTTCTTCAAAAGTTAGTCGATGATAAATTATGTTAAATATATAACGTAATTGTTTTATAATGCGTCGATCGATGATCAATAACGATAAATGTGTCGGGTTTTAATAAAATCGAGTCTTATAATATTAATATATATTTTTATAATTTATATAAAAATATTATATTTTATATTTTTAAGAATACAAAAATGGCAATATATACCCTTGGTTTATAAATTTTTACAAGTTTAGTCCTTTATATATAAAATATATATAATTTAAACCTTTAACTTTAGAACTTGGCAAAACAGGTCCTTATAGTTATAACTTTAGAATAATGACATTTTCAGCCCCTCTAGTTATAAATTTTAGAAAGTTACGATATATACCCCTTGCATGCAAATGATTTACAAATCAAGTCCAAAAAGCCATGCAAGCTTATTTTTGGGTTCCAAATGATATTTGCAGGTTATAGCTTATTAGAATAAGCTAAAATAAGATGTTCTAATGTAACAAAAGTTTATAAAAAGGATTCGTTAGCTAGAAAATCAAAACGGGTCGTTTTTAGGGTTTTAACCAAAAACACATGGGTTTGAGGATTCAAGGCTTCAAACAACAGTTTATATATGATCTTAAGAGTCTTATGAACATTCTAAAACAGATTATGAGCTTATTGAACAAGATTTAAGCTTATTTGAGCTAGAAATGGGTTGAAATGGGGTTTTCGGGTTCGTACGCCTAGCTATGGATTCAATACCTTCCTTCTCTTGATTCTTGGCTTGTATTCTAATCTTAGGGACCTTCTACTTCTTCTTTAGTTGAGCTAGAACTCCATTTGTGTTTGTGATGAAGATTTGAGGTGTCATTTAAAAGGGTTGCTTGGATTCGGCTTATATAGTGCTCAAAACCCTTGGTGCCCAAGTTTTATGCTTGGATTAGGGATCAAGGTGCTAGAGTAGTGACTAAGGAAGGTTATAGGGTAAGTATTGTGAGCTAGAAATGTTGCTATGCAAGCTGTTAGAGGTTTAGGGGGGTTCGGCTACAAAAAGGTGACAAAGAGGTGATTTTGCAAACTTGGTGGCCAAGGTGGTGATTGAGGTGCTTGTAAGGTGCTTGGGTGGCTGCTTGGTGACATAGTGGTGAGGTCATAGAGGTGCTAGGATGATAGGTTGGTTTAAAATGGGTCAAAAATGAAATAAAAGGGGTGTCGGGTTGTTTAGGGTTTCAGCTTAGAATTTAGGATTTTAATTAGTAGATTAGGGTTAGGATTAAGGATAGATTAGGGTTTAGGATTAAGGTTAGTGTTAGGATTAGGGTTTAGGATTAAGGTTTAGGGCTTAGTTTTAAGGTTTAGGATTTAGTTTTAGGTTTAAAGTGAAATTAGGGTTTTAGGGTTTTAAAT
>BQNB010008874.1:0-44830 GCA_026074375.1 Tanacetum coccineum
GTCCATGATCTCCAAACTTTCTCCAAGGATGAATGAATTCGGGGATCGAGTCAAGCTATGTGACTCGGTTACCAAAAACCAAGCGCTTCGTGGGAGGCACCCCAAGCTTATCCATCTATCATTTTTCTTCTTTCTAATGTGATGTGAGGAGGCTTGTACTCTTCCGATTCTTGTTGTTTGTACTTGTGATTTTTTTGTAGGATTGACCCAAAATTTTTGAAGACTCTCGTGTTCGGTGTTTTGTCCCGGTCCACTCAATCTTCCTAGCCTTTGCTTGCAATTGGTTTGGGGAAATCCGATATCCTAGATTTTTATCGACTAACATTTATCTTTTAGGATACTTGATAAATGGCTTGAGATTTTTGTGATACTTTCTTCATGCTTGGATTATGCATTCGACTTTTTGAGTTCTAGTATACGGTTTTAAGTCTTAGACTAGGAAACATTGAGGACAATATTTAATTTTAGTATGGGGTAGTATATCTTCGATATGATCTTACCTACCCTTTGCCGGTTGTTCTCACGTACCTCGTTTTCCCACAAAATTTTTTTAAAAAATGAAAAAATTTGAATTTTACCCAAAATTAAACCGCAATAATAAAAGTTTTTGTCTAATTTGATCTTTCGGGCTGGGTGAATTAAGAAATACAATTTTGACCGATCGAGCGTGTTGAGCTCTAGCTTGTTCCTTAAATTTTAGGCTAAGCCGTCCGCGGAACATTCCGAAGAACGAAAAATGATAAAGTTACAGTATGAGTAGGATGCTAAAAACAAGGTTATTTGGAAATCTTAAGAGCTTCATTGTATGTAATTTGTGGGTTTTTCTCATATAAGCTCCTAACCGGATTAAATAATAAGTTGCTGTTTTTGGAGAGAATAAACTTAAAACATCACAATTTATATTAGTATATAGCAAAAGTGAATTTTTAGTCTTTTAGAATTCAAACTGATACTTGGAAAATGTGTTCACAAAAAAAAAAAGTCTCATTTCTTCTCTATATTAAGTAAAAAAAAACTGAAATGAATGGAAAAATAAAATAAATTTAATAATAAAAACATGTGGGCTGATAAAAGTTTTAATGGCCTCTTGCATGTGTGTGTGTGTTGTGATGTTGGTTAGCCCTTCTATAGAAATAGCCCATAGTAAGATATAAAAATCCGCTGTGTTATGTTTGAGTCGGATTAAAAGTTTTGCTGATTCTTGCGGCTCACAACCGATGTTGCAGCCTTCTAAAAGGTCTAGGGTTACAATTGTATCAATGTTATGTTTAAATATTAAGTGCGAATTAATAAATAGAATCTCTTTTTGATAAGTAAATATGCTTCCCCTGCCCCTCTGACTATTTCATTTTAAAGTTTTAAAATAAGCTATGTCATATATACGGGAGGAAACAGAGAGTTTTTAAACTAGGTCCGTGATGAGTCCCGATATAGTCTCTGTGGTTTGGGTGTCAAAAGCCTGGATCACTTAGCCGCAAGGTTGGATGTGCCGAGACGGAAAGTCTGTTCATGAGATGATCTCGCCTTTAAACTCCTTATTCTCAGGTGAAGTGAAAGCATAGAATTTTGAAAATGTTGATCCATGGTTGAAATTCAAAATAACCATCATTCACCTAAGATATTAATAATTATCGGTGAGTGAAAAAAGTTCACTGTTGCAAACTATGAATAGTGTTAGGATTTTTAACTGATATTTAACGGTGATTTCGTTTAAAGCTTGGTTTGGGCAAGTAAAAAGTCGGGGACGATGAATTTATCCTCTTTGGGGCATTCTCGGATTGAAATGCATCTTGTTCTATGATCCCTAACAGTTATGGAAATAATGAAAGTCAGAATATTCTGGGTAGTTTTATATAAAAAAAATGAAAAAGTTTTGAAAAATAGGAAAATGGGGTGTTTTAAAGCTTGTGATTTCTTAACTCTCCCCACAAAAGTCTTTGCTACTTTTTCAAAGATTTAGTTTGGGGAAGTTTTGAGGTATTTGGTTTTAGGGCATATAATATTGCGTGAGGACACGACAATCACTTAGTTTGGGGAATTTGGATATGTGAGAAATCACATATCCAAAATGGCCCTTAAATGATCAAAATGTGAAAAAATATGCTTGTATTTGTGTATTTTGTTGTTTGTGAATGTGTAGGTACAGATAGTGCAAAAATCACAAGAAAACAGTCAAAACCGGACAAACACGGACACAGGAACGGATAGAGTGCACAAGAGCCGGAAGTTTCTAGCAAAAGGTCATCAAAAGTCAACCCTTGGTCAACCCACAAAAAGACAAAACTGTTAAAATCCCAAATAAACCCTTAATGTTAAAACAATTTCATCAAAAGCCCTAAACCCTAACATCGTTATCTCCTTTTTATTAAAGAGATAACGGTCGTTATCTCTTATAACCATTAAAACCATTTAATCGGCCCAATCCTTTATAAAGAAAACCCAAGCCCAGGTCAAAGCCCATCCCTTTACCCCCGAGTCAACCAAAGTTATTAAAAGAAAAGAAAAGAAGTGAGGGAAAACCCGTTTTTACTATTCATCGTCTCTTTTATTTTACCCTGCATAAAAAACAAAGGGTAAATCTCAATTGACTATGTGGAACAAAGATTCGAGTACTAAGCCACAGCTCAGCAAAGAAACGTCACCTCAAGAGCTTCTATTGGTCCGTTTACACAAAGGGAATGACACGTTGGAAGCAAACAAACACACCTTTGATGGAATTTTGCACTAAATCCTTGGTAAAAGAAGCACAAAGCCTCTGACACACGGAATGCCACGCTGGCAATCCGTGTGCTCACACTTTGATCCTACGGATGAGAAAGAGCATCAAATGATTGCAAGAATTGAAGGGCCAAGATTTAGAGATCAAGGAGGAGCGTGTGCAGAGATCTAGATCCTTCTCTCAAGCCTATAAATACAAGACCTTCCTCACTCACATGGATATCTAGCTTAATTTAGGAGTAGCTTTTAGTAGTAGCTTAATAAAGTTTTTTTAGCTTATGTAATTTTCAATTAAATGTAATTTTAATTCTGTCTTTGTAATCTCTATTTCAAGTATTGTAATCAGCTATTAAATCAATGAAATCTTAGTTCACTTTATAAAATCTGTTTTTGCTTAATATGTTCTTAAAATTCCAAAAGCTCTTATCTACTGTTTCATAAGCTCAAATCTACTCATAAGCTAGTTACTAACTCAGTTAAGCTAATAAAAGCTTAACTGAGCTTTATTCAAACAAATTCACCCCCTAAATTTACCTAAGCTTTGAATAAGGATGATAAGCCAATTCGGGAAGGGCTTATTGGACCCCACCAGCTTGTTCTAAACAAGCTGGAGCTTGTTGATTTAAGCTCATAAGAGCAGACACCTCTGTTTAGCTGAGGTGTGAGGTACACTTCTCTCTAAATTTTCAGTTCTACCTTATTTTGCATATCTTAGCTTATTCCTTCATATTAGCTTAAAACTTGCTTATTATTTGCTTATTTCTGTTTAAACATGCTTATTAATGTTTTTTATAGTTATTGTGCTTAATGTTATAGTTTAAATCTTAGTTTGCATAATTTTGCTATAAAACAGTTAAAAAAACCAAAAATAGTAGCATAGTGTCTTAGCTTATTATTCTGGCTTATTTGATTGCTTATATTGGTTCATTAAGTTTGTTATAAGCTGTTTAATATCTGGTATTTAATTTGTGATTATTAAATCTCATTTTGATAAGATGGATTTGGATTTAATGATTATAAAGGGGTGTTTGGGACAGTAGGTATAATGGGTGAAAATGGGTCAAAACCTGTTTTGTGCTTTTGAGTCAACTTTGATTAGGTAAAATTAGTCCTAAAATTCAGTTTGTTTAGGTTTTTAAGTGTTAAATCTCAAAATTAAGGTTTTAAGAGTTCATTGTTTGAATCTGTTAAGTTGTAGCTTATTTTAGTTGCTTATTTGATTGTGCTTTAGCTTATTGTGTTTTTGTGTTCATAAATGTGTTAAAAAGGTTAGAAACAAAGCTCTAAAACCTGCAAGTTTGTTTTGAGTTTTTGCCAAAACTGTCAAAAAAGTGCTAAGTGTTGAAAATTTGAGAAAATGCTTTTTCAAATGCTTATTGTTGCTTATTGTGAATTTCAAAATGCTTTTTGATTATTGATTATTGTTCTTTGAGGTCCAAATTTAATCTGTTTGAAGGTCTGAGATCCATAAGGATCTGTTTGTTTGCTTATTTTTAAGCTCAAAAGTAGTGGTTTGTTAAGACTGAAAAAATTTTCTAAGTGTTGAGAAATGAACAAACAGCTTTTTCATTAAGCTTTTTAAGGGCTTATTTGTGTTTCAAACTCCTTTTTGATTAATGATTATTGTAGCTTATTGTTAGAGCTTTTCAGTGGTATAACTCTTTAAGCCATAAGGTTCCATCTTTGAGCTTATTTTTAAGCTCAAAATTGCACCCCTTGCTGTTTGTATGCAGTTTTTAGCTTAAGTGCTAGTTGGCTTATTTGTGCTTATCTGCTTATTTTCCTAGCTTATTTAGGTTTAATTTTGCTTATTAGTTTAGTTTAAGTTCAATTTAGCTTATTTCCTTTAGGTTTAAGCTTATTTGAGCTTATTTGTATTCTAGCTTAAAAACCTTTAAATTTTATAGCCTTTTAGTTAAAACTGTCTATTTTAGCTTATTGTAGCTTATTTTGGTTGCTTATTTTTGTTCTTTGTGCTCATTTAGTATAGCTTATTACCTGATTTAGCTTATTCCTCTTTTGCAATTTGCTTATTTACCTTAAAAGTTAAAACAGTTAAGTCATTTAGATTATTTAGCTTATTCTGTCTTATTTAGCTTATTCTAGTGCTTATTCGTGGTTTATAAAAAAGTGTCTTTGTAAAAAGTGCTTATTTTTAAGTGTTCTAAAAAGTTGTAAAAAAATGGCAAAAACAAAAACACTTGGGATAGTGGGAAACCCCGGGTGAGCAAGGCTCGAACCCGAGATCTCTACCACCATCAACCAAGCGTTTTAACCCAACACACACAACCATTGTACTACAATTGCTCATTAAACCCGGTTAGAATATCATTAGTTAATACTTAACTCATTTGAGCTCTTTTGTATAATAAGCTGTTTTGGCTTATTTCACAGCTTATTCAATAAGCTGTTTTCCACGGAGAGCTTATTTTTCCTAGATTCCTCACCATTCAAGCTACTTTTCGTAATTTTTCCAGTTTTTTTATAAATAGTATAGTATTTTTTATATTTAATTTTCATTAAAACGTTTTAATTCATAAAAATTAAAAAAAGTCATAAAAATAAATTTCTTTTTAGAAAATTTTCTTTAACATTTAAAAGCTAGGTAAATTATATTGCTTTCGTAGGGTTTTTAAATTGCAAAAATCTTGTTTTTTAAGAAACGATTGAAATCCCAGTTCATAATTTTAGTGTTTTTAAGCTTAAAACTCTCTCGTTTTTGTTCTAGTTTTCTTTGTCCTAGCTTTTTAGTCAATTAAATCTTATCAAAACCAAAAATATCATATTAGGACTTAGTTTTGTTAATTTAGAGTTTTTAGGTCCATTTTGGATTCCCGTTTTGCGTTTTTAGTTAAAATTTGTCTTCCCTTAAGTGTTTTTAATTTTTTACCCTTTTTTTTCCCGTAGTTTTAGAAAACCAATTTCAATCTTGTTCCATTCAAGCATCAATTCTCAAAATGACTCTCGACTTTCAATTGCATTCCTCGTTGGGGATAACGACCCGTGAATCATACTCTCGGATTACTATAATTGTGATATTTTGATTCTTACCCTCTTATCTTTATATATTATATATTATAAGTATATCTTATATTTATATTTATATATTATATAATTTTAAAAAGGCAGCGGTACTTCTTCCTAAGACCTAGATACGTTAATTCTGTCATAATTAGACGCATCCGCATAAAGCAAGCATTTGTTGATTATAATTCATCTTATGAGATTAATAATGGTGCTCTTACTAAACCCTACCTCATTGAGACTTTACTCACTTACTGCTTAACGGCTCTTTATATACTAGTAGTCTACTGTCCGAGTCCTTACCAATGGAATAAGAACGTACTCGTTGATACCAAGATCACCTTATGGCTCAACTAAGCTCACTAAACTAAAGGTAAGGATAGGTCAATATTTGTGATCATATGATTCTAGATATATAAATTACAATATGGAGAGCTATCCCAAACTCTTAGCCTACGCCCAAACAACACCGAAGTTGTAGCACATTAAATATGTAGGACTAGACCCAGTTGAATGATAGGTCGCATACTTAAGCACGTAAACAAATATAATTTGATAAACATAAACAACAATCAACGATAAATTAATCAATCAAGATAAACAAACCAAAAATTAGATCTTCATAAACATGGCTG
Source organism: Tanacetum coccineum (assembly GCA_026074375.1). Classification (NCBI taxonomy): domain Eukaryota; kingdom Viridiplantae; phylum Streptophyta; class Magnoliopsida; order Asterales; family Asteraceae; genus Tanacetum; species Tanacetum coccineum. The sequence goes on from BQNB010008874.1 coordinate 6,378, forward strand.
ATACCTAAAGGTATCAGCCGATAGTCATTGTAAAAATAGAACGCGTATTCAGTTGTGCGAAGATTACAAGAGTTATTGTCCTAATGAGAATTATTGCTCTTTATCTGACCTTCTATGCTCCTCTGATCGTTTCTTGGTCGACTTTGTGGTTTAGGGATTCACTTGCCATGCCTAAAACTGAGTTTAGGACGATCTAATTGTATAGAGCCTAGTAGTCCAGTTCGATACGACGTATCCAATTGGTTGGATACGGCGTATTGGAGGTTTCTTGGAGTAGGGACCATGTTTGATATCTTCCAGAATATTCATGTACCATATCTTCAATACGGCGTATTGACATCTTTTGGATACGGCGTATTGAGCTTCATTCCTTTATGGTCTTTGATGAGTGCAGGCATGGATACGCCGTATCTTCTTGATGGATATGGTGTATTGGTCTTCAGAATAGTAATCCTCAAAATATCTTCGTTTAAGCTCCAAAATGCGCACCTTTTGCTAATATTCACCATGTACTCCATAATTACTGCAATTCTCAAATTGAAACGATTAAGTAACAATTCTTTGCAATAATTATACAAAATGGGTTAAATACATAGGATAAATGATGCTATAAAATAGACATTATTTGATGTTATCAGTATCATACCTAAGGACTTCTACACTATCTAGTAGATATCCCTAGGTAGATCCCTCTAGTTCTAGCTGGATCATGGGATTTGAATACCTATGCCTAACCACCTTATAACTCCATAAATTTAAGTACATGGTTGGTCTTTTAGGTATTCCATCACAATCCTTCTAAAATCATTGAAAAGTTCAATCAAAGTGTTTGATATAGATATCAAAAAGATTTACACTTTGAAAGTTTTTCATCATCACTAAAAACTCCCTTAACATGTGCATCGTAATTGTAGTACATGCTAAGTGTAGAGTGCATTGACTCCATTTTATATGATCACATTTCAATACAAGTTATGTTCAGTTTAATCACATTTTCTCCCCTTATCCAAAATATTAATCCCTTAATATTTTGGATATCAATTGATTAAACATTCGGAGAAAAAATGTTACACAATATCTATTAGGAACATTTTAATGCTCCCTCTCAATTTTTGAGGGTATATAAGAAAGTGCTGAGTATAATAATTTGAAATTTTTTGAATTTACTAAGAAATTTTTGAAAATTTTGTACTCGAACACTTCTTATTATCACCATTAAGTCTACACTACATATATACAAATTCACAAGTTTTTATTATGTACTAGGGTTGACCTATTATGATGAGGACATCATATGATAAATCATATGGTCCTTTCCAGCAGGCCGAAGACGTACCCACCGTACAGTGCACTCACCAATGAACTTTTTCCATGTCCTTCATTAGCCTTCTGTTCCTGAGTTGTCAATCAATAGCATGGATCATAGTTCCTGCTCTTTCCATGTCTACATTTCTCCAGACTGTCTGTGGCAGATACTTCATCCTGATTCGCTTCAGAATATCATCAAGAGTAGACCGAACATCGTTGAGTGTACCGTCACTGAATTTGGGGAGTTCATCAATACACATCAATCTATTCTTCTTGTCTTTATTCTGATATATGAAACCTTTAGGATTGGAGTATGCTGTATAAGCTATCTTTCGTTTGAGATTTGATCTATACGTATCTAACCTTGTGAGGTTGAGCTTCTTATGATAACTTTCAATGCCCAACTGAAGATCTTCCACACGCCCTTTGATGACAATGCTTCTTGTAAACATTTATAGTGAAACACCCAAAGCTAGACGTTCCTTAATATTGAGATTTGTCAGCTTGCCTTGAACAAGAAGAAGCAGCATGTCTTCGATGTCTTGAAGGCAAAGTCTGTTGTAATCGCCTTCTTTGAATGTGTATAGCTTGTCATCATCTCTACAAACAGTGATCCATTCCAAATGTTTGTAATTGTGCCATTCGACAATCGTAAGCTTCTTAATACCAACGAGTCTGTCTGAGTAGACATCATGAGCAAATTCCTTGTTGACTGAGTAACCATAGAATTGTTGACGTTTTCGCCCCCAGTGAGAGATGCCCCACAGTGCATGTTTGTCGCAGACAATTGACACTTGACTCCACATTAAGTTTAGGACTAAGTATTTAATCCATTTGATGTGTCCATAATCTGCAGCCTTTGTCTTCGTTATTGAAGTTGCATAAGTTCGGTTTGAGACACCACCACTTAGATACGCAAGGTCATTATTGATGAAGTGATCAAAAGGTTTTACTCGATGACCTCGTAAATTAATGATCAAATAGGAAGGTCTTATGTCGATCAATGTGGATTATTGCATTCCTTCAGGATTGTTTATAGACTAGTTATATCATAGTTGCTTTGCAGACTTCTTCAAGGAAGTATTCAAGTTCTACCAGACTTTTGCATGAACCTTTCATTAACTCGAATATTGGACCGGCAAGTAATTCTGGAGCCAGAGTATCAACTTTGAGCCGATTCAACACGAATGCTGAGAAGTCTAGAGGAGTATCCATCAGCTCATTAAATGACTTACGTGGATCTTCTTTTCGAGCCAAATTGTTGAAGGTTGAATTGCTTCATGAGCAGCAGGCAAAGTCTTGTTCTAATCACGATCGGGAGTTGAAGGTTTTGGTGGTTTCTGAAACCAATCAGGAAGCTGAGAGGCCTCTTCAACATGTTGATCTTTAGTAAAACCTATATTGAACTCCTGAGGTGCAGGTTCTTCTAAGTTGTCGGCAGTGTGTACTGGCTCATCTGCTTGAGCAAACTTGCCAGTAGACTTTTGATGAGATTTGGTCCCTTCTGTAGACTTGCCTGTTGACTTGGAGGTCTTTTCCTTTGGTGCACTAGATGACTCAGGTTCTTTTCCAGCTCTTCTTCTCTTGGACCCCCGGTTTGATCTAGCGGAGGGTTCTTCATCGTCATCTTGTCGGCTTCATAAGCGTCAACCAATGCTTTGTAGAGAGTCTTCTGTTGAACTGATATGTCGATTGATTTGTTATTCTCCATTTTATCTATGAGAATCTTCTTTAGCTCAAGTTCAGATAGATTAGCTGCTACAACATGTGATGTCTTGGCTTCATTTGATGAACGAATCAGAACTTCAGCTTCAAGTTGTTTAGTAACTGACTTTTCAATTCTCAGCAAAATCTTGGAGACTTGCTCCTTAACTTGTGCTTTGACTTGCTCCTTGATGATTTTATTCATAGTTTCATCAATTTGACATATAAAGTCTTGATTTTCAGCTTGAGTTGCTTCTCTAAGTCTGTCTGACTATAGTTGAACAACTACTTTCACAGCCTCATTCATCTGGTTGGCAAGATGGTTATCAACAATACTAGGAATTGCTAAAACTGCTTCAGCAAATGAGTTTGTTTGCTTGAATGCTGAGAAGTCATTTTCTAGAGTTTTCACTCTGTCTTCAAACTTGAATAAAGAACCAAAGGTTGGAAGATTTGCTAGAGAGGAACTTGGAACAATGATTGTTGAGGAAACTGGTGCTTGTTGCAGATGTTGAATGAGAGGAATTAGTGTGGAGGAAGTGTTGTTACAGATGAAGGATGTGTCTCAGCATATGTAGTAGCAGGAACATTTACCAGAAAAGTTGACTCAATGTTTAAATTAAGTATGGAGTTAATACCTGAATCTAGATTAGGGTTGAGCATGTTGGAAATGAAGCCTAATGATACAGAGAACTCTGTTGTTGAACTTCAGGATTGACAACGGTTACATGAGTATCTTTTATGACATGTGTAGCTTGGATATTAGATAGTAGAGCATTTGTCATTTCAGTATCACTTCTTTCCAGATTGATGTTCACGTCTCTGTACGTTTCATCTATTTCTTCCTCTTCATTTGTCTTTTCTTCATCCAGCTTTTCTTCCTCATCATTGCCACCTTAAGTTATTTCATCATATGCTTCATCATTAGTTGATTCACATTCTTCTTCTTTATCTTCTTCATCTTGTCGTACTTCATCATCATGAGTGGTTAACTTGGGATGAACAAAGTCATCCCCATCATTGTCTAAATTATTATCATCATCATTATCAGCATCTTGATCATCATCATCATCATCATCATCATCATCACATGATCAGCGTCTGATCACAAGCAATCCATCACATAACAATCTTGATATCATCATCATGCGCTGCGTCCTTGATCATTCATGCACATCATCATCAACATCTTGATCATCATCATCATCATTAGGATTTTCTTCATCATCATCGTCATTACTCTTGCTTACTTCATCATCACCTTTGTCCTCGTTGCTAGACTTTTAAGAAATCTGCTCATCATTAGAACCATATTTAGGTACATCGGTGTAACACCCCCATTTTTACATATAGCAGCGGAAGCTAATCTAGGGTATTACTTCAAGGGTACAACAGTCATAATCATAGAAAACGAATCAAAAAGAGTCGTTTATGAAAATAAGTTATCATTCATATATATTCTTTGGAGTTTTTACAACGAGAGGTTTCCCAAAAATCATATACAATAAAAGTTGAATGATAACGGTTTTTCTATCGTCATGTCTCGCCACTTATTCAATACCGTGCCATTAGTTACCTGAGATAAAACATGCTAAAAAAGTTAACGAAAACAAAAGTTGAGTGATATCCATAGGTGGTTTCTTGGGGGGAGGTATGAGGGAGGAAGTGGAGGGGGTGGGGGGGGGGGGGGGGGGGAGTCTCTTTTATTCGTCTGGCGCCTAGAGATGTGGAGGGTGATTTTGTGGGTTAGGGGGGGGGCGCGGGGGGGGGGGGGGGGGGGGGGAGGGTATATATCATGATTACACGCCAGTAGTTGATCTCATCGCTCTCTATCTTTCTTTTGTTATGGGTATTGCCTTATCTACGTTTATTGGAGGGGGGGGGGGGAGGGGGGGGGGGACGGGGGGGGGGGTGTGTGTGGTTTTTCTGGGGGGCGGGAGGGGGGAGGAGGGGCGGGGGAAGGGGGGTGAGGGGGGGGGGGGAGGGGGGGGGGGGGGGGGGAATCTGATGCCTTAAGGTTATACATGAAATATTCCCTTAGAATGCGGGAGTAATTAACTGGTTCAGATTTATAGGTTATCACTTAAAGGCAAAGCAGTTACTATGCAAAGTACATTGAAATAGCAACATAATTAATTGCATTTCATGTTTATAGCATGTATCTCCCTCGCGGGTTTATAAAATACAATTGAAAACGGGTGCTAAATAACTCACCGTAACAGTTTATAGGGAATTGATCAGCTAATGTATAGGGAATGAAAGTAAACGAGGCTCAAACACGACAATCACGAGAAAACCTGGGTTAATATATGGCAATCTAGTTTTGATTGAATATATAAGTTTTTACATCGATGTTGGTTTTGATATAAAAATTATCATAACACCGTTCGGGCCATCATAATTCAGAATCATTTAGTAAAACTTTGTGAGCAGGGCACTTTAAATCGTAAACCCAACAACTCAGACAGAATGTAATACCAAGATGAAACTTCTTAATATGAAGCTCCCTAGTATTGTGGTATGATATGGATCCGGGACATGATTTTTGAAAGCACATCGATGATGAATGATATAAGGATTAGAACATAAGCAGTTTTAAGCATTTTATTCAATATCTGGAAATGTTAAGCACGAGGAGCGTTAATTAAAGTTATGACATATAATGTTTTGGAATATATTATACACTTTTCAAATGTTACATTTTAGACCCTGGGGTTTGGAAAATTGCAAGTAGACCCTTGGGGTTTGCATTTTTACGACTTTGGTCCTTTAACTTTTATTGATATACCAAGTAAACCTTGAACTTTGTAAAGTGACATAATAGACCCCTATAGTTATAACTTTGATAAAATGACACTTTTAGTCCTTTTAGTTATAAGTTTCTGAAATTTACGATATATACCCCTTGCATGGATTATAATTACAAAACATGTCCAAATTGCCATGCAAGCTTAATTTAACATTTCAATAGTCATTTATAAGTTATAATAAACTAAAATATGAAGATTTAACACAACACAAGTTTAATTTAACGATTCGTTAAGCTAAAAGGTAAAACGGGTCAAATTAGGGTTTCAAAATGAAAACGCGCGGGTTTTAAGATCAAATTCTCTTATGACTTATCAAAGTACTTATTTTAACATTATAATAGCTTATTAGGATTGATTATAAAAAAAGTTTACAAAAAGTGTAAAACAACGCCATAAGTTTACAGTACTAAAACATGAGAATTAGGGTTTTCGGTGTACGTTTCGGATCAAAAAGGCATAACACTTAGGTTTTTGATATTCCATAGCTTTATCTTTTGTAATTAGCAAGACTCACAATATGAACATTTATAACTTAAAAGAGGCGCAGCAATATAAGCTTAGAGAACCTGGTTTTGACAGCTTATAGCTTGGAAGAAACGGGTCACATCGGGACTTTCTCGGCTTCGTACAGACTAGACGTAACGACTCCCCGCTTCGTTATCTTGTGTTTCTTTTGCTTCCTTTTCTGTACTTGAGACTTCTACTAGCTCTATTAGAATTATATTGAGTAAGGAGTTTACTACTATAAAGGGCTTTATAGACGGAGGAAGTGGGGGATGAGTAGAAAAATGGAACACACAACGCCCTATTTATACCCAATTCACGAGAGGTGAGTCATTCAAGCTTATATCTGTTTCTTACACATAGTAAACCTAGTATGGGATGTTTCCTAAGCTATAAAAAATCTATGTGTAGGTCTAGAAAAAACAAGTTGGAATGATGTGGCCCATCATTTCTTGCTTGCCCGCTGCTGAAGAGAAGAAAAACACAAGCACATGGTGCCTATCATTGCTTGACTGCATTCAGGAGTGAGTCAAAGCTAGCGGGTAAAGTCAGCTATAAAGAGTCTAGAAGGTATCTTGGGTGGTCTTTTCACATGGAGCGAGAGTTAACTATGGGTCAAAAAGTAGTTAGAAAGGGTCGGTCCTTTTAGATCTCGGATGGTTTTTCAAGAGCTTTCTCAAGGTACATTGTGTTTTTAATGAGATAAGGATAGTTGAAATAGTTGTTTAAGGTTTGGTATTAAAGTAATTAGCAAATATTAGCAATTAGTTTGGGTTAAAACAGAGTAGATTTGAAGAAACAAGGTCACTGGTTTAAATAGGGCTCGATTTAAGGTTTCTTATTTCTCTGCTTTATATTTTGCATATAACTCTTGATTAGGAAATTATGAATAACTGAAATCCTAGGGCTTATAAAAGTATGATCAATGAAGTATGTCGTTTGTTTTTAAGTTAAAATGGTTATGAATTTGAATAAACGGGTCAAAATGATAATTAGGAGCAGAATTAGGGTTCGCTTCTGGATTCGTTAAGGTTTCTAGGCTTTGATTTCTTCACATAGACAAGTTAATGATTCATAATGATTTTTAAATTCATTTTATGAGTTTAAAATAGGCGCCTTGTTGTTATTTAGGATTAGAAGGTTTAAAAACGAGTAAATAGGTTAAAAGAACCAATTAGGTACATTTAGGGTTTCTAAGGATCATGTTATATACGTACTCAGATAATGTAATAAAGATGAATAATGAATGAAATAATACATTGACAATAGGATTTATATGATGTAAAAATAAGTTTTACAAACTTAATTCTGAGTGTAGGCGTTTGGGTTTACCACATGATAAAAGCCCAGAACATAGTCTATGGTTTAGGAAACTAACTCGTTTCTTTAAGGGTCTAGGGTTTTGAGGGTAAACAAGATGTATGGAAAGCTTAACTGAATATAAATTTAGGGTACTTACACCTTGGAAAGATGATGTATCACTTGCTTTAAGTGTTAGGTGAAGAAAAACGAGGATAAAACGGCTATTTTAGAGATCAAATGCTTTAATGACTTGATAAATTTGAGCTTTAGAGATTTGTACACTTTGACTTGAAGAGACTTATACTAATATTCATATTACACTTGTACATATAGCTTTAGTACCTTGTGACACTTCACTTAGGGGTTAACCCTCTAAGAGATTAGTGTTTTAGGGCATCCGTAATGGTTTAAAGCCCCGTTCATTGGATAGAGAAGTTGCAAATTGGTACCTTTTAGAATAAGAACTCTTGTAAATAATGATTACAATCGATATTGAACTTGATATGTTATGATGTTGATGCATTGACATATTGAAAGATTCGGTCATTGCCATACATAGGCTGTCCAAGTCCGTTAAGCTTGAGTTATGCCTGTTAACTATTGCAATTGAGATATTGGCAAAGTAATGTAATGTAAGGTAATAAAGCGAAAAATTTCCCTGAAAAAGGTGAGTTCATATATAACTGATAGATTGTACATCATCTAACTTAATAGATGGATATTTACATTTATGAAAATTATGGGTTGTTATAATCGGGAACCCCTGGTTTAACACCAGTTCCTTCATCTGTACCTGAACTACTGGCGTAAGAACTGTAGAATTGTATCTTGCTTCTCTTGGTAGCAATTTTTATCTGTTCAGCCTCAGACAGTACTATCTCTGATAAAGTCTCCAATCCTTGAGCATGTAGCTTCTTCTTTCCTGATTTAGGCACTTTAGCTGTAGCATTGATTCGTTTATATTTAGGAGATTGAACAAGCTTCTTCTTAGGAGATGTATCAGAATCAGCTTTCTTTTGCACATATTTAGGTTTTGGAATCTTCTCATCAGTAGCATAAGCATGATAAGCCTTGTAAGATTCGGACTCCAACATGGCTTGGTTGGTTAAGTGCCGAGGGAGAAGTGCACAGTATAACTGTGTGTCCTGATGTTTAGAAATAACTCTTATTGTGGTAAACATAGAGTCATCCCTGGCAAATTGCCAAAACATCTTGTTTCTCCTTGGTATTGCCTTATCCTTTGCCATGAAGTAGTCTAAAATGACTTTGGTGAATCGTGGATAATACATGTCATTGTTCTTCTTAGAGTTCTTATTCTCCACTTGAAACACCAAGTCTTCCCATAGCAAGTAGACATAATCAACATTCTTGTTATGATACATACCCCCAAAGGATTTGAGCACGTGACAAACGAAGACTTTCCAGAGCAGTAGTTTTTCCACTTAGACACTTATTGATGATGGCAGCAAATGATCTCCATGGTTGATGCATGTGATTAACATTGACATCAGATAACACCTTGATCTCACCGGTGTGTCCAAGCTCTCTAATAAAAGAAAGAATATCCTCTTCAAATGAAGGATCTTTAATTTTTTGACCAGGGAGTTTAGGGCAAATCTGGAGCATATCTCTAAAGTTGCCAACGTTAACAGTATGGCTTTTGTCGTTCATCTTGAAACGAAGTGAAGAATGATGTCTGGAGACAGTGACCCATAACTCGTGCATATAGATTTTTGGAACATCAGCTGTGATCTCAAATGCTTTGTAGAAGGAAGTGAGTTTGAGAGCATCTAATACCACTTGAAGAGTAGGTTCCTTGGAATTGAGATTGGAGCTTAGCCGGAGATTGCATTTCCCTATCTTAAGATGGTTAGAAGGAGCGACTAACTCATCATCCAAAGCCTTTTGCTGAGCTCTTGTGGTATCCATGATTCTGCAATGAAAGGAACAATATAATTTATGTTTGAACAATACACAACATAGACCTTTTAATTGAGCACTTTGATATGATTCATGATGCAAAAATTTCTCAAGGATAGGGCACTCTAAGACTTTTAGCATTTTTAAGATATATTCCTTTCAATGACAACTTTGATTGACAAAAAGAATGCTTAAGGAATTAAGGATACTTCTTTGACTGTATAGGAATCGAGATCTTTCTACCTAGTTAGAGAATTTCGATATCATAAGCCTAATTTTAGTTAACCTTTTTTTACCTTGCAATTAAGCCAGTTGAACTTGATTAGAGATTATAATTAACCAATTTTAATTAATTGCCTAAAATAGGTTTTAAATTACCTTCTAGTTGGAAAATTGATCTTAAGTGATTTTGGTCTTGAGAGATAAACCATTTACTAACTTGACTTAATAGTTTGGTTTTTAAAGAAAAGTCAGTTGTCCGGTTCCTTAAGAAAAAACAGTTGTTCGCTTCCTTAAGAAAAATCTAGTTGTTCGGTTCCTTAAGAAAAATCTAGTTGTTCGGTTCCTAAAGAAAAACTAGTTGTTCGGTTCAAAGGGAAAACTAGTTGTTCGGTTCTCAAAGGGAAAACTAGTTGTTTAGTTCTCAAAGGGAACAAGTTGTTTGGTTCTCAAAGCATAACTAGTTGTTCGGTTACTAAGGAGAACAAGTTGTTTGGTTCTCAAAGCATAACTAGTTGTTCGATTACCAAAGGGAACAAGTTGTTCGGTTCTCAAAGCATAAGTAGTTGTTCGGTTACTAAGGAGAACAAGTTGTTCGGTTCTAAAAGAATCTAGTTGTTCGGTTTCATATGAAAACGAGTTGATCAGTTCTTTATATTTCACAAACATAAATTCACACTTGTTTCTTTAGCATTTTTATCATTAAAACACAACATATATGCACTTAGTTCACAGGAATCACCACAAAAACAACAATATTCGCTTAAACACTTCAAACCGATTTCGAATATACAACATCATGCATTCATTCAAGATTTGATACAAACAAGGATATGATATAGACACTCAAACACATTCAAGACTAAGGAAACTAGCTTCTTAGCCCAAAACCCACAACATTTATACATCAAAATACAAAACCTAATTTTTTGCACTTAAATTTGATCATAAATCATTCATATGTTATCCTTTTACAAAACTAAACTAGATAAGTCTTCTACACACCAGTGCCATCAAATCCCCTCAAACAATTTGAAGATTTACACACTTTTGATTTTGATAAACCCTAATTCACAAAATTCCTTCAAGGTGTAAGATGTAGGATGTGTAGAACAAGTTATTAGTTATACCTTAAGCGTGATAGCAACTGGAAAAGGAGAACAATAGATGGCGATTCGAATGAGGGAGAGGGAGATAAAAAAATTATTTCAAGTGAGTGTGAATGTGTGTACAGGTGACGGGTTGGGTGGGGGTGATATAAAACTTTTGGTTTTTGTCACTTTCACCCCCCAAGTTACACATCCCTTTTAATTTTCTTATATAAGTTTTATTAGGCAAATATAGTTTAACAATTGGCACAAGTAGTCCCTACTGTTTTTAACTAGCATACCTAAAAACATATATTTGCACATTTACTCCCTAAAGGCATAAACACATAACATATAAGGCACACATAAGCTAAACTTAATTAACTTTTCTTAAGAATGATATTCCGTTATTGTTTAAGAACCTTTTTCCTTTAATCACATTTATTATTATGAAGAAGATATTTGACATTTTCTCCCCCCAAACAATGACTTGTTTTCTATTTATAGAGCTATAGTCGTTGTTTGAGAAGACGAATGTCTGTGAAAAGCATTTTCTGATGACTTAATGGTTTATTATTGAAAAACAAACACCATGAAATAAGATTTCTCTTATTTTAACACATAAGCGCACTGACACGTACACTTATGGTAATATAGAAAGCACGGGTTGTGATGCAAAGTAATCACAAGCCTTGCATGGTCATAAAGTAGACCATGCCCGAGAATAAATTCCCTTTGAGAGGTCAAGACTTCTTTTTGAAATACTTGCCTTTAAGATGATGACCGGGTTGCTATCTAAAATAATAGCAAGCCATAGATGGCATGTTTTGAAAATATTTGAACTTTTGCACGAACTTTATTTATGACCTCGTGTCTTTATTAAAAGACATTTCTAAGGACATAAATATTATCGTTTGCAAAAGACATGCCATTATTACCTCCTTTTATATTTTTCTCATTTTTTAATTTTGTATTTTATTTTTATAAAAAATTTTAGAAAATGAAAATCTTTTTGGCTTTTCTAGTTTTTAATATATATACATATTATACATAGGATATCAGAATAGGTACCACCACTATTCTTCAACTTCATCTATCAACTGTTTCAAAGTCTCAGGGGTAAAACTTTGCATCCCCAGCTTGTTGATCAGAAATTTAATTTTTCTTTGCATATGGGTTTAGTGAAGATGTCCGCTAGCTGATACTCCGTGTTTACAAAGTAAAGCTCTACTATTCCGTTCTTAACTTTCTCTTTAATGAAGTGGAATCTGATGTCTATATGCTTTGATCGGGAGTGTTGAACATTGTTGCAGCATAAGGCAACAACGCTTTTATTATCACAGTACATTAGAATTTTGTTGAATACAAGGCCGTAGTCGGTAAGTTGTGATCTCATCCATAAGAATTGAGCACAACATCCGGATAGGGCGATGTATTCAGCTTTCGTACTGGATATTACAGCGCTTTTCTGCCTTTTTGATGACCAGCTCACAAGTCTATCTCCTAAAAATTGCATACTTCCAGATGTACTTCGTCTAGTATCTTAGCAACCTGCGTGATCAGCGTCTGCATAAGCTGTTAGAGCAATAGAAGAATCCTTAGGATACCAGAGTCCCCTATTAACGGTTCCTCTTAAGTATTTAAAGATTCTTTTTACATCATGTAAGTGCTTTTCGGTAGGCTTTGCCTGATACCGGGCACACATGCATATAGAAAATGTTTGGTCTGGTCTATTGGCTGTAAGATACATAAGGGTGCCAATCATTCCATGATAGTGTGTAAGGTCAACGACTTTCCCTTGTGGATCTTCATCCAGTTTGGATTTCTCCACCATGGGAGTATCCACGGGGTCACTAGATTCTATACTATATTTTTTCAAAGATTCAAGAGCATATTTTGACTAGTTTAGAAAGATGCCTGTAGGACTCTGTGAAATCTGTAATCCTAGAAAAAATGAGATTTTGCCCATCATCGACATCTTAAATTTTGAACATATTATTTTAAGAATTGGTCACATAGTTCAGGTGTAGTAGATGCAAAGATTATATCATCAACATAGATTTGTACCAGGAGAATATCTTTATCGTATCTTCTGATGAACAATGTGGGATTCACAGTTCCTTCAGAGAATTCCTGAGAGAGTAGACACTTTAACAATAAATCGTACCACAGGCGAGGAGCTTGTTTCAACCCATAGAGAGCCTTCTTAAGCTTGTACACATGATTCGGATTGTCTTGATCCACAAACCCATCCACAAACCTTTCTTGTTGGAGTGCCATAAAATGTTGCTCAACAAGTTTATACTTACTGCTTGGTTCTTCTACTTTGAGCTGTTCAGAAAAAATAACGTAACAGTACTAACGGGTTAGTAGCTGCTATAGTAAAAGTTAGTAGTCAAGGCTAGTACAAAACTTAAGCACTGGCTGAAGAAGATTAAAACACTGGGTGGTGAAAGAATGAAGACCTGCATTACGATAAATACACGTGTTAAGTGATAAGTATTAAGTTATTTTTGTAAAAGATATGTATAAGCTATTTGTTTAAAAGATCATGTTATCTTAGGAAAAGATTGTAAGCAGACTTGGACTCCTTGGTGTATAAAAGGAGATCCTAGGGCATTAGTTGAGACATACGAATAGGAATATATCAATCTACATTTGTCTTTTGTAAGCTTCAAGGTTGTAAACCCTAGTACTACCTAAGAGTACTCGTATTATTGATCTAATAATATTGAAGTGTTTTGTTCATTCACAATCACTGTTTTATTCATAATTCTTCTAGACATTAAGGTGTAGATTCTGCATACACTTTAGTATTCATAAAAAGTTTCTACAACAAGTTATTTTAGATCTATCTAAAGTAATTTAACCTTAAACAAGCTAAGGAATCGATCTAGATTTGGGATCAACAAGTGGTATCAGAGCTTGTGTCCTGAAACTTTGATCTAGAAGAACTCTTTATTCACACAAAGAGATGGATCTAGAAAATGCACAAAACAATGTTGTTGCCAAGTTGCCCCTTCTTAAACAGGGTGACTATGAGATGTGGAAGCTAAGAATAGAGCAATACTTTTAAGTTCAAGATTATGTTTTATGGGAGGTGATAGAGAATGGCAATTCTTTCAAACCTGTAGCTCGAACAACAGCAAATGCATATGGTACCTCTACTTCAACAATACCCGGTCCTGTTACAGCTGAAGATAAGGTCCAAAAGAAGAATGACGTAAAAGCTAGAAGCATGTTGTTAATGGCACTCCCCAATGAACATTTATTGACATTCAGTCAATACAAGGATGCCAAGACTTTGTTTGAAGCCATAAAAGCAAGATTTGGTGGCAATGATGCCACTAAGAAGACTCAAAAGACACTACTGAAGCAGATGTATGAAAGCTTCAATGCTACTAGCAGAGAGTCACTTGACTCTATCTTCAATAGACTTTAGAAAATTGTAAGCCCGTTGGCCATACTGGGTGAAATCATCTCTCAAGATGATCTCAATTTAAAATTCTTGAGAAGTCTGCCTGCTGAATGGAACACACATGTCGTGGTCTGGAGGAACAAACCAGATCTTGACACAATGAGCTTTAAGGACCTTTACAACAATTTTAAAATTGTTAAACAAGAAGTCAAAAGAATGGTTAACTCGAGCTCAAGCACATGATCTCAGAATATGGCATTTGTATCATCCCTTGGCAGCACTAATGAAATTGATACTGCTAATATTCAAGTTAGTGTTGTTAGCACACCAGTTAGTACTGCTAGTTCTCATGATAACACTGCTAACTTAAGTGATGCTACTATCTATGCATTTATGGCCAACCAACCAAATGGGTCTCAACTTGTGCATGAAGACCTAGAACAAATCCATGAGGATTATTTAGAGGAAATGGATTTGAAGTGGCAATTGGCATTCCTAAGTATGAGGGCTAAGAGGTTCTTTCAAAAGACTAGAAGGAAGCTTACCATTAATGGAAGTGATACTGCTGGTTATGACAAGACTAAAGTTGAATGCTTTAACTGTCATAAGATAGGACATTTTGCAAGAGAATGCAGAAGTCCAAGGAACCAAGAGAGCAGGCCTAGGAATCAATAGAGCTCAAGAAAAACTATGCATATAGAAGACATATATTCCAAAGAAATGGTGGCAATTAATGGAGCAGGATTTGATTGGAGCTACATGGCTAATGATGAAGCTCCCACAAACATGATCTTCATGGATTTTTCAGACTCAGAGGTATACATTGATAATACTTGTACTAAAACCTGTCTAAAAAACTATGCAACTCTAAAAACTCAATATGATGAATTAAGAGAAGAATTTAACAAATCTGAGTGTAATTTAGCCAACTATAAAAGAGGATTAGCTTCAGTAGAAGAACAACTAGTTTATTATAGAAAGAATGAAAGTCTTTTAAATGAAAATATTGTTGTATTAAAAAGGGATATTTTAACTAAAGACTCTGAAATGGCTGTTCTAAATAGTAAGCTAGAAAAGATTAGCAAAGAAAAGGATGACATTGATTTTAAAATTAAGAAATTTTAAATTGCATCTCAAAGCTTGGACAAGTTGATTGGAAGCCAAATTACTGATAACAGTAAGAGAGGCTTGGGATATGAAAGCTACAATGCTGTCCCACCTCCTAACACTGGAAGGTTTTCACCTCCAAAATTTGACTTGTCTCACACTGGCTTACTAGAGTTTGCTGAGCCCAGTGTTCAAAACTATGGAGTTAAGCCTATTGAAGTGGTGGCTCAGACATCTAGTATAAAAATATCTGAACCTGTTAAAAGAAACAATGATGCACCACTCATTAAGGACTGGGAATCAGATGGAGAGGATGAGGTTGAATCTCCTTCTGAGACTCAGAGAAAGACTGTTGAACCTAGTGTGGATAAGGTAGAAGCAGACAAACCTAAAAAGAATGACAAACCTACTAGGAGATCAGTCAAATATGCTGAGATGTACAAAAAACAAAGACCTAGGGGTAACCAGCAAAATTCGAATAACATGAAATCCCAACAACTAGGTAATAATTTTGTCATGTACAATAAAGCTTGTTATGCCTGTGGTAGTTTTCATCATTTGCAGGCTAGGTGCAAATACCATCAGAGGGAAAGGATGGTAACTGAGACCAATCACTCAAGGGTGAATCATTCTGCTAACACAGCTCCAAAAGCAGTGTTAACCAGAACTGGCCTAAAACCTGTAAATTCTGTTAGGCATGTTAACCCCAAAAGGTCCTCTTAAGGAAGAACAACATACAATAACAGAAACTTTTTCCAACAAGTTAATACTGCTAAGGGAAAAGTTAATACTGCTAGACCAAACTCAGCAGTACTAAATGCTGTCAGGGAAAATAAGGGCAAAGCTGTAAAGGCCTCAGCTTGTTGGGTTTGGAGACCAATCAAACTTGACAGTGCATCAATTGTTTTGAAGAAACATACCTATATTGATGCACGAGGCAGATCTAAGTTTGTCATGGCTTGGGTCCCAAAAGAACACTAATGTCTTTATTTTATGTGCGGGGTTATTCATACAAGCAATTACAAGATTAAGGATAGCTCTTTATGGTTTGCATCAAGCTTCAAGAGCTTTGTATGAAACCCTTGCCAAGTATCTTATGGGCAATGGATTTCAAAGAGGCAAGATTGATCAAACTCTGTTCATCAAGAGACAAAAAGAGGATATTCTGCTTGTACAAGTATATGTTGATGACATTATATTTGGATCTACTAAGAAGGAGTTGTGTACTGAGTTTGAGGAACTAATGCATAACAGGTTCCAAATAAGTTCCATGGGAGAACTCACCTTCGTTTTAGGGTTACAAGTAAAGCAGAAGTTAGATGGAATATTTATCAGCCAGGATAAATATGTTGATGAGATTTTGAGAAAGTTCAAGTATGCAGATGTTAAGACAGCCAGCACCCCGATGGATAAAGTAAAGGCTTTGCTCAAAGATTCAGATGGTGATGATGTTGATGTTCATCTCTACAGGTCCATGATTGGGTCTTTGATGTATCTTACATCATCTAGACCAGACATTATGTTTGATGTATGTACATGTGCCAAATTTCAAGTAAATCCTAAGGTGTCACACCTTCATGCTGTCAAAAGGATCTTTAGATACTTACAGGGAAAACCTAAACTAGGCCTTTGGTATCCTAGAGACTCCCTATTTGACTTGGTGGCATATACATATAGTGACTATGCTGGAGCTAGCCTAGACATAAAATCCACATCAGGAGGATGTTAGTTTTTAGGGTGCAGACTGATATCATGGCAGTGCAAGAAGCAAACTGTGGTTGCCACTTCCACTACTGAGGCAGAATATGTGGCAGCTACTAGTTGTTGTGGTCAAGTACTCTGGATTCAGAATCAACTGCTAGATTATGGGTATAACTTTATGCACACCATGATTTATATTGACAATAGCAGTACTATATGTATTATTAAAAATCCTATGTTTCATTCTAAAAAAAATCATATAGAGATTAGGCATCATTTTATAAGAGACTGCAATGATAAAAAGTTAATTCAAATGGTTAAAATCCACACAGATAATAATTTTGCAGATTTACTCACAAAAGCTTTTGATGTTGGATGTTTTCAGTACTTGATAACAAGTATTGGAATGTTAAATCCTTAATGTTTTAATCTCTTCATGTTGTTGTAAACATGATTAGTACTGTTAGTTGTTAATACTGTTAAGCATAAGATAATACTGCCAGTATTAGTACTGTTGGGTTAAAACTGTTAGTCATAGTTAATATTGCTAAAGGGAAAATACTTTGAATTGTATTTTTCTTGGTTTTAGACTAACATTTGCAGGTTATGAAAACATGTATGGTTGGATTTGAGGGGAGGATATTGCTAATAGCATGAATTTTCTTTCAGTGTTGGTTATTCATCACAAAACAAAAATGTGTGAATAATCAATCCCTTAGCCATATCAATGAGGTCGGGACACTAAGATACATCAGTCTGGTGGTCCCCCTAACAAAGGTTGGTGATGAGGCTGTCCATAAGGAGTTGGGTGACAGAATGGAAAGGGCTGCCACTACTGCTTCTAGCTTTGAAGCAGAGCAGGACAGTGGTAACATAAACTAAGACCCAATCCATAGCAACACTTAATGAGCTAAATCCTTAAGGAATTGGTTCAAGTAGTGGTCCCAGGTGCCAAGATACCATAATGGGGGATGCAGTTGCTCAAATTTAGTTTGAGACTGTATCTATAATGTCTAATGATCCACCTCTCTCAAGAGGTAACACATTTGGAAGTGGGAAGGACAGTATGAAACCAATGGAATTGATGGCACATTGTACAAAACTGTCTGAATCTGTAAGAAAAAGAAAAGAGAGATGTGTGATGAAAAATAAACAGAGTGTATTGGTGAGAAAAAGAAATGAGATAAATTTGTGAGATTAAAAACAGAAAGAGAGAGTATGAGAGTCAACTTTGATGATGGAAATACTTATTAAGAACAAACACACTGAGAAGATAATACTGGCTTGACATAAATTTCTTAATACTATCTAACTATTCGTGTATTTAGTTAGTACATCAATCCAGGGAAATATCTTAAAAAACTGTAGTGTTTGATGTTAAAACAGGCAAGTAATACTGTTGGGTGATGTTAATACGGCTAGGCTTAAAGTTAGTACTGTTAGGCTAAATTAGTACTGGTGGGTGACCGTTAGTACTGTTTGAGGCATAACAAATTTTTGGCATTTTAATATAGCCGTTGAGATATTTCTGCCACATATTTCGCTTATAGGGGTCTATAATTTAGAGAATTCATGATATTTCTTTAAATTTATAAGATTTCTTCAAGATAAGTACAAACTTTTCCAGTTGGTTAAATCAAAACTCTTAAATACTCTTGTTTATCTAAATTAACTCTACCAAACACACATTCACTCATCCGCGAACACATCCCAGAACCTTAATTTGACTTCTCTTAATCAAATGGCGCATTTGGAATTTTGTGACAAACATAATATGGTCGCCTACTTACAGAAGTCAGAAGGAAGTGATGGATTTCATCATATAATTGATTTTCTCACTACAAGTCATATTAAGTATGCCCTCACTGAAAATCCAATCATATATGTCTCACTTATCCACCAGTTTTGGGAAACTGCTTCCACAAGCACATCAGAGGATGGAACGATGGAGATAACTGCTACCATTTATTGAAGAATTAAGACCATTACTGAAGCATCTATAAGGAGGCATCTCAAGTTAGAAGATTCTGATGGCATCAACACTCTAGTTAATACTGAGATTTTTGAGCAACTTGCTCTTATGGGGTATGTGTCTGATTCTGACAGATTAACTTTTCAAAAGGGTCACTTTTCTCCTTAATGGAGATTCTTAATACATACTATTCTTCATTGTTTGAGTGCTAAGAAAAATGCTTGGGATCAATTTAGTAGCAATATAGCCACTGTCATCATTTGCTTAGCCACAAACAGAACCTTTAACTTTTCCAAATTAATTTTTAAGGCCATGGTGAAAAACTTAAGCAGTCAGAAAAAGTTTTTGATGTATCTAAGATTTATACAAATCTTTTTGAACAAACACAAGAGACAGCTTCTTCCTCACAAAAAGACTTATACTACTCCTACCCTCACTCACAAACTATTTAGCAATATGAGAAGAGCTACAACAGGATATTCTGGGGTGCCCACACCATTGTTTCAACCAATGATTGTTCAGGGACAAACTTTACAGGGTGAAGGACCAACAATCCCAGTTGGGTCCCATCACACACCCACTAGTGCCCCATCTATTTCTCAACCACCAACTACACCACCATCTATGCAAACAACTCATGATGCAGAAGAACCTGTTACCATGCCCCATGATTCACCTCTCCCTAGAGGTCATACCCTTGGTAGTGCTGAGGGCAAAATGCAACTAAATGAATTAATGGATTTGGTTACTAAATTATCTGATAGAGTTCTAGTATTGGAGAATGACTTGCAGCAGACAAAGAAGGTCTATAGTACTGCTGTTACAAAGCTCATTATAAAGATGAAGAAGTTGGAGCACAAAGTCAAGACAAGCCAACATAGACGAAGGGCAAGAGTGGTTCTATCTGATGATGATGAAGATTTAGAGGATCCTTCCAAACAGGGGAGGAAAATTGATGAGATTGATCAAAACCCCTCTATTTCATTGGTACAAGATGAAGGAACTTTATGGACTCAAGAGGATGATGAGATTCAGGGGAGGACTAGTGCTGATACTGAGATACTGTTAGATCAAAAAGAGCCTACTGAATTAGTGGAAGATATTGGTAGTGGAGAAAAGGGTGAAAAAGAAATTAGTACTGCTAACACACCAGTTAGTACTACTGATGCAGAACTTAGTACTGTCATTCCTGAAGTTAGTACTGCTGCTGCTAATTTAGTATACATCAGAAGGAGTGCAAAAAAGAGAAAAGATAAAGGAAAAGCTATTATGAAAGAAGATGAATCCATTCAAAAGAAGACAAAGAAGCAACTAGAGCAAGAAAGACTTGGGCATGAAGAAGCTATTAGACTGCAAGAACAGATTAATGAAGAAAAAAGACAAAGGATTGCAAGGGATGCAGAAATAGCTAAACAATTACAACAAGAACTTAACATGGCAAGACAAGAACAAGAGAAGAAAGAAGTTGTAGCTGAAGCTGATCCAGCTCAAAACATTGATTAGAATGATCCTACTGTACTGAGATATCATGCACTTTAAAATAGATCTTTATTTGTAGCTGAAGTTAGGAAGAATATGTGCATGTACTTGAAGAATCAGGGAGGTTATAAGTTGACTCATTTCAATAGAATGAGCTATGAAGATATTAGACCTATATTTGAAAAGGTATGGGATCAAATTCATTCTTTTGTGCCTATGGATTCTGAGTTATAAGTTCAGAGACTAAAAAGAACAGGTCAAGAAGTTTTAGAAGAACCTGTTAAGAGATAATCTACTGAAGAAGAAAAGGAAAAGAAAAATGATGACAATAGCAAGCCAGCTGGAGGAAGTAGAAAGAAAACACTTGCTAGGAAAAGAGCAGGTGGAAAGGATAATGAAGAAAGTATGAAGAAAAAAAGCTAGAAAATGATACAGAGAAGGAAGAACTTAAAGCTTATATGGATATAGTTCCAGATGATGAATTTGCTATGAAAGTTGTATCATTGGCTACTAAGTATCCAATAGTTGATTAAAAGACACATATCTTGACAAAAAACTTTATGTATTATAAAATCATCAGAGCAGTTGGAAGTTTCAAGAATTACAAGATTTTTAGTAAGATGCTTGATGATTTTGACAGACAAGATGTAATGGATCTACACGGACTAGTAGAAGAAAGGTATACAACAACAAGTCCAGAAGGATATGACTTAATGTTATGGGGAGATCTGAAGATCTTATTTGAGTCTGATGAAGAAGATGAAATCTGGAGGAATCAACATGAATACAATTTGATAAGCTGGAGACTATTTGATTCATGTGGAATTCATATTTTGTTGATGGACAATAGAATAGCCATTCACATTCTGGTAGAGAAGAAATATCCTCTTAATTAAGAAATGATATCAAAGATGTTAAGTAAAAGATTAGCGGTTGATCATGAAAGTGAAATGGCATTTGAACTTCTTAGGTTTGTCAAGTCACAAGTACAAAAGTAGAAAAGTGTTTGGAAGAATCCTCTCAAAGCTTAAGGTTTAATTCAGAAAAACTTGATGATTTGAGGGCAAATCACAAGTTTAGGGGAGGATTGTTGGGAATTAAAGGCTTCTACAAGTTTATACTACTGGTTTCTACTTATAACTAGAAATAGTTTAAAAGATCATGTTTATCCTTAATTGAAAATATTGTAAGCAGACTAGGACTCCTTGGTGTATAAAAGGATATCCTAGAGAATTAGTTGAGACATACGAATAGGAATATATCAGTCTACATTTGTCTTTTGTAAACTTCAAGGTTGTAAACCCTAGTACTACCTAAGAGTACTCGTATTATTGATCTAATAATATTAAAGTGTTTTGTTCATTCACAATCACTGTTTTATTTATAATTCTTCTAGATATTAAGGTGTAGATTCCGCATACACTTTAGTATTCATACAAAGTTTCTACAACAAGTTATTTTAGATCTATCCAAAGTAATTTAACCTTAAACAAGCTAAGGAATGATCTAGATTTGGGATCAACAATAAACTTCTTCTCGCAGAATGCCATTTAAAAATGCCATCTTAACATCCATTTGGTAGACGATCATATTCATGTGAGCAGCATATGCGAGGAAGATTCGAATAGCATCAAGTATAGCCACCGGAGCAAAGGATTCCTCAAAATTAAGCCCCTCTCCTTGACGGTAACCACGGGCAACCAAACGAGCCTTGTTCTTTAAAATTCCTCCTAATTCATCAAGTTTCACCTTGTAGATCCATTTTAAATTAATAACCATCACTTTATCTGGACGTGAAACAAGTTCCCAGACTTCAAGACGTTTAAATTCATGAAGCTCCTCTTGCATTGCTTCAATCCAATAGGCTTGAGTTAATGCTTCTTTATAGTTCTTAGGTTCAACTGATGTGCGAAAGGCATCATAGTAACAAAATAAGGCTTGTTCATGGAGTTGGAGTCGTGTCAAAACAGGTCTTTCGAGTTCACCAATTATGTTGTCTAAAGGATGATCCTTGGTCCATTTGGTAACGTGTTCATATTTAGGAGCAGCAGTGTGCACAACAGTGGGAATAACATCTGAAAAAGAAGATTCAGAATCATTTTCTAGAATTAGAATGCCAAAGAACATATCGTTATTCATGTGTGCAACATCTAAGTCATGATTCTCTTCTTTACCATCGTTAGAAATGACAAGAGATTATGTTTCAGGTGTAGTTTGAGAGTTACTAGGAGATGGTGCATCTTGGTCAACAGTTGTTGAGGAAGATGAACCAATTGATACAGCGTGTTCTGGATCTACTACTTTGGCAATTAGAGCAATGACTTCAGGGGCTGGAAGATCAACACTAGGTGAAGGAGTGATTAATTCATCAAACAATGGTTGAAACAAAATATCCTAATCAGTTCTTAAAGGTGGTACATACGGTGTTGAAGGAGGAGGGTTTGGCACGAGTCCTGAACTGATTGTTACATGAGTCATTTCATGAAGTGCGAGTTCTAAACTGCTGTGTTCAGAAGCCATTGCAGTCAGCTCATCAAAATCTACATGAATTATTTCAATGATTCGTCTGGTGTGTCGGTTGTAAATTCGAAATGCTTTCTTTGTGGGTGCATATCCAATGAAAATACCAATATCAGCTTTCGGTTGTAACTTGCCCAAGTTCTCACTATCATTTGTCTGATAACAAAGTGCACCAAATACGTAGAAAAATGATAAATCAAGAAGTTTGTCATGTGAAAGCTCATAAGGTGTTTTGCCATGACGAAGACGTATGATGGAATGATTTTGGGTGTAACATGCGGTAGCGACTGCTTCTGCCCATAAGAATAACAGAGCTTTTGCATAAATCAACATTGTGCGGGCAGCTTCAATTAGCGTACGATTATGTCTTTCAAAGACACCATTTTGCTGTAGAGAGCGAGCAACAGATGTTTCATGAGAGATGCCAACCTTCTCATAATATTCATGCAAAGTTTGATTAACAAATTCAGTTCCATTATCTGTTCGGATTCATCAGACATGTGTCTTAAGTCGCACTTGGATCATCTTGATAAACTTGATTATGAAATCTGGAGCTTCATCTTTTGACCTTAAACACTTTACCCATGTGAACCTAGAGTAATCATCTACAATGAAGAGAATGTACTTCTTTCCATTAACACTTACGACACATATTAGGCCACAAAGATCCATGTGAAAAAGATAGAGTTTTTCTTGGTTGGTGTCTTCATATTTAGATTTGTGAGGTTTCTTCTTGCTTTTACCCATTGCACAAGCAGAACACAGATGGTCCTTTTCAAATTTAAGCTTAGGGAGGCCTCGAACAAGACCATGTCTAGCTAAATGATTGATTGCACCAAAGTTCAAATGAGACAAACGCCGATGCCATAACCATGACTTAGTTTTTGAGGCCTTTGACAAGAGACAAATAGGAGAGGACGTCATCATATCTTCAAGAGATAGTGTATACAGATTGTTGCCTCGAGATCCAGTTAATAGATCAACACCTTCTAAATTACGAATGTAACAGGTGTGTTGACAAAAAGCAACTTCAAAGTTGGAATCACAGAATTGCCCAACGGAGAATAAGTTGTGTCCAAGTCCTTCCACGTAGTAAACCCTTGAGATCGTAACATTCCCAATCTGATAATTACCATACCTATTATCTTTGCCACGTGATCATTTTTGAATTTGACTGTACCCAAAAATTTATTAACGAAATTGGTGAGCTGAGAGCGATCTCCGGTCATATGTTTTGAGCAGCCAGAGTCCAAATACCAAAGAACAATTTGGATAACCTGCATTCATCAAGATAGGAAGATGGAACATCAGAAATTTTAGATCCCCAAGATTACTGGGTTCCTTGTTGTTAGCAGATATAGATTTAATAATCTTAGGTTTGCTAACAAGAACTTTAGTCTTAGATTTCCTAGGTTTCCTTGAATAGACCAATGTTGCTACAGACATAGGAGTATCAGTTTCTTGATTAGTTAGTTTCCTAGGAGGCACTTCAGTAGTTGTTGTAATCCTAGTTAAAGGGCACACATTTCCTACTATAGTGAAGGTCCGACCAGTAGGTCTCCTAGTGTATCCAGTTTTAGTGAACACCTTGCCTGTTGGTTTCCAAACTTTTCTCTTTGAAATTTTCTTAACAGATTTAGATTTAGCATGAGCATTCACATTATTGATAGAATTAAGAACACACAAATCATGATTATTAGAAAGCATGCAACCATTACACTTAACACATTTAAGGTCAGAATTCGCATTAAGCTTGGAATGCTGCACACTTGCAGTTTCATTTGGTTCAGCAACAAAATCCTTATTATTCAAACTAGATTTAAGTGTCCTATGGTGGGCTTCTACTTTATTCTTGAACTTTCTATTTGTTGGTCGTGAGATCCTACTTTTCTTTGTATTGCATGAAGGCTGTGATCTGCTAGCACTAGTAGTCAGTTTTACTCATGTAGAAGATAACACAGGTTTGTTAGAAACTAGGTTTGATGAAGAATCTATTTTTGTGTTTGTGTTTTCTGATGATGTGACAGGCTCAGTGAATCTAACTCTTTTGTCCTTGTTCTTTGGGGTGGCAGTCACTAACATTCCACTAGTTGTTGATAGACAAGGGCATGTCTTTTGAACATAGACTAACATTTCTTGGATTCTTTGAGCGTACTGTTAGGGTTATGAAAATCCATGCAAAAGACTCGGTCACCCCGTGTAATGTCTAGCATAGGTTAGCTCGTAGCCTTAATATTAATCGTTTAATTACCGTATGAATTATGGTGTTAGGCCGGGTCTTTACCCTCATGTTAGCCCACTCCATAGCCCACTTAGGGGCACGAAACACATGTATTTATACCCCCTTTCCAGCCATGGGAAGGGGTTGGTTGTTCATTCTATCATCTATACACATAAGGTGTAGTTTCTCTCACTAGAACTCACTTTCTCTCTCTAAGATAAATTAGCCAACCCCTAGATCATTCATTATGTTATGACATCCAATATACTACAATTGGTATCAGAGCTCATGGGATGATTATCTAGATTGTGTGTGTGTTTTCTTGGTTAGTTTAGATCAAAAGTTTGGTTTTTGAAGGTTTATGGTCTCATTCTTGACACTCTTTGATTCTCACGTTTGTGGTGTTAAAGTTAGTGTTTTTGTAGTTTTTATAGCCTTCTAGGATCAAGTTGTGCAAAAGAAACCAAGCAAAAATGTTCAAAAGGGTGATTTTTAAGTGTTTTTAGGTGAAAAAGTCGTATTTTCATCACTGCGTTTTGTCTCTCTGGCAAAATTCTTCATTGCGTTTTATCTCCTGCGTTTTGTCAGAAAAGGACACTGCGTTTTGTCGTTAAGTGAAGGACAACAGTACTACGTTTTGTCTTATTCGGGACTGCGTTTTGATTACTGCGTTTTGTCACTGCGTGCGATTTGCCTCATTTGAAGACCACTATTGCGTTTTGCCTAAGAGAAACTCTGCCCAATTCATTTCTTCACTGCGTTTTGTCTTCAACACATTGCGTTTTGTCTAAAGCTCTTTACTGCGACTTGTCTCATGCGTTTTACCTATTTTGAAGACCATCATTGCGTTTTGGTAGAAAGAAACTCTGGCAAAATTTTCTTCTTCACTGTCCATTTCATTTCTTGATTGCGTTTTGTCTCTAGACTTGACTGAGATTTGTCTAAGGCTCTTCATTGCTTTTTGTCTCCAACAAATTAAGATTTGTCTAAGGCTCTTCAAAGAGATTTTTCTACTGGCGTTTTGCCTAAGTCTCAATTATCTTCATTACGTTGAACTCATTTCAACCAAACAAATCATAATTCAAAACACCATAATCCCCCCCAAAAAAACAAAACAAAAAGACTAATCTAACAAACAATCATCATTTTTAACATACAATCACTAATCATTGTTCGATCAACCTAATCATTTCACAATCAATTAAGATGGCTAATCTTTCGGAAGACATTCAATGTGACGTCTCAGATACTCGATCACCTATGCTTAATAGGACTGACTTTGCATCTTGGCATCAACGAATTCGACTGTATTGTCGAGGTAAAGAGAATGGGGTGAACATCTTGAAGTCAATTGATGAAGGACCA
This sequence comes from Tanacetum coccineum, assembly GCA_026074375.1. Classification (NCBI taxonomy): domain Eukaryota; kingdom Viridiplantae; phylum Streptophyta; class Magnoliopsida; order Asterales; family Asteraceae; genus Tanacetum; species Tanacetum coccineum. The sequence continues at coordinate 33,016 of BQNB010008874.1, forward strand.
TTTCAGATGGGAACATTTCGGGAAACTCTTGCAGAAGGAAATGAAGGTGCCTTACATCTAGGTCCAGAATGACCTCGTGTCTATTTTGACCTGTCACCTGAAGAAAAGGATAGGTACAATGCTGACATTCGGGCAACAAACATCCTACTTCAAGGTTTGCCAAAAGATATCTACTCACTTATCAATCATTACACTGATGCAAATAACGAGTATGGACAATGAGAAGAATGCTGCCTAAAATGCTTTTTCCCCTGAAGAGGTTCGGGATTAACCAAAAGAAGACGTGAATCACAACTTGTAAATGATGACTTCGAACATCTTCGTCAGCACAAAGAGAGACTAATCATATTACTATGTCCCAGATTTTCAAACTCATCAACCAGGTGCGTAACATCAAGGATGACGCATATCCAGAATGCAGTTGAATGCTAAATTTGTTAATAACATGTTGCCAGAAGGTGTAGATTGTAACAGCAATGAAACTCCAACAGAGGCCTTGAGGACTTCCAACTATGATCAATTGTATGCGAATTATCTAAAGCGCGCGAGGCACATGCCAATGAGAACAAAATATTGTTGGACCGATTCACTCAACACACAGTTGATCCTCTCGCCTTGATGTCCAATGTTGCACCTCAGCAGTACAATTCACAATCATCCATAAATCCATCATCCACATATGTTCCACCACACTTTGCTGACAACTCTCAACTTGATTCGGGACTCTCTCCAACACAAACTTAATTGAGAATTTAACCAACACACTTTCCCTTCTCACCTAATCATACAAAACATACCTTCCTCAAACAAACAATCAACTCAAAACTTCATCAAATCCTAGGAACCAAGCCATAGTTCAAGACGTTCAGGGTGTGGTTCAATGTTCATGTCGACAGAATAGAGGATGGGTAATAATGACGGGTGCAGGTACAGCTGGTTATGGGAGCACATAACGATAGGTTCGGAATGCTAATGCCAGGTCAAATAAGCAAGGCAGTTAATGCTACAACTGCAACTGTATAGGACCACATAGCAAACAGAACTGCAACTCAGCCCAATCGAGCAGGGACACAGAACTCCGAATACATCAAAGAAAAGATGTTTACTGATGCAGCCTCAGAGGAATGGGGTGCATGGGGTGGCATTGGATGAAGAACAGTTACTATTTCTTGCAGGTGGACATGACAACGCTGTTGATGAAGATGTGGATGAGCAACCTGTTTAGGATTTAGCACTCAATGTGGATAATGTGTTTCAAGCTGATGACTGTGATGCTTTTGATTCTGATGTTGATGAGGCTCCCATGGCACAAACTATGTTCATGGCTAATCTATCATCTGCAGATCCTGTTTATGATGAAGCCGGTCCATCGTATGATTCAGACATTCTATCTGAGGTACACGACCATGATCAATATCAGGATGCTGTTTGTGAAACACATGAAGAAACCATGATTAAGCATGAACGTAGGGTAAAAATAAAACTAAACCAACCAAACTACGTTGTTGACTCACATGCCGATTATACGAGTGATAGTAATATGATTTCGTATGATCAGTATGTAAAGGACAACGCAGTGCCAGTTGTACAAAGCAATGTATCTTCTATTCCAAATGATGCATACATGATGATATATAATGATATGTATGAACCTCATGCCCAATCTGTCTCTAAAACAACACGGAACACAGTAGTTGATAATTCACTAACTGCTGAACTTGCAACATATAAGGAACAAGTTGAACTGTATGAAAGACGGGCCAGGTTTGAATTAACGGAAAGAGAACAAAAGATTGATGAACAATTAAGAATAGTTATCACTGACCGCAATATTAAGGAAGAAAATTTGAAAAAGGAACTTCATTCTGTAAAATTGCAACTTGCTTCTACCATCAACCATAACAAGTCAATGGTAGAAGAAGTTACGTCTTTGAAAAAGGATTTTAAACAGAAAGAAAACAAATACCTTGAAGAATTTTTGGACATGAAAGCTTTAAAAGAAAGGTTTATAACAAACAAAAGACATCTCATAAACAATTCACATGTTGTGTAAACCAAAGCCCTATTATAATGAACAAAATAAGGTAGCTATTGGCTACAAGAACCCCTTAAGCCTCACCCGTGCAAAGCAAGTTCAACTTGCTCTATATAATGGTCATGAAATTATCAAAAAACAATCATGTCTCAGCCATAGTGCACAACACAGAGGATACCCTAGAGATAGCTGAAATCACTAGGAGGAGAATGAATGACAAAATGAAAGACTCAGAATGTGTGAATCATAAGGTTAAGATTGAACCACCTGATTACTCGAAAGAGAATTATTTAGTGACCTTCACACCACAGAAGCAATTGGCCCCTGAGCAAATATTTTGGTCTCAAGATCTCATTAAGATGAAAGTTGAAGCTCTCAAAGAGCAGACCACAGCCTCAAGACCAATCAAAGCGTTGATGGTGTATCCGCCAAATATACCTGCACCGCTTGTCCCTAGGGTGCTTCCAACAAAGAGTCAATTGAAAATTAATATTTTTACACTCATACAACTCTTTTCGGAATTTGATAAAACATGTAAAAAGAGAATTACACCAACTGGGCTCACTAAAAGGGAAAGGGGTTTTGAACAAACCAAAGAATGTTATCTCACGAAGGTCATTGCATTTTTCAAAACACTTAAAGAACATTTTGAGGACATTCAAAAGGCTCTAACTAAAGAAATTAAACAAATGAAAGATGTTTTTGAAGAATTGGAAGCTGTGTAACACCCCTAAAATTGTGTCGCAACGGAAATGTGTCTGGGGCGTTACTACATAATACAACAGCACAAGATACAAGAGAACGACCTCTAAATGTGTCGTTTGAAAAGTAATCTCGTTGATTTCTTTGAAATTGATATAACATTTGTCCCATAATTATATCACAATGAAAAGCTTTAAAACAACACAACGAGATTTGATCATCTGTATGTAAGTAGAAATCCATAAATTAAATCTTGTCAAATTTAGACTCCAGTGCACATCAAGTAAGCCAAGCATCTAATTCACCTGAGAAAAACATGCTTAAAAAGTGTCAACATAAAGTTGGTGAGTTCATAGAGTTTTGTAAGTATAAATGTAAATGTTGAAATCCAAAGATTTATAAAGTATGTATGACCATTTCAATCCTTATAATAATCGCCAAAAATGTAAGAGTAAATGTAGAACCAAAAGAGTTTAATGTTTATTGCTTCGCCGCAATATAATGAAACGTGTTCAGAAATTAGTAATGTTCAATAAGTAGTATGGACAGTGATATCGTTGATTTTCCAAAATATATAGGTCTACTATAACAAATACAGTACCACATAATTAATATCTACTGTTGCACTAAGCTCATGACACCGAAGCTCGACATATACGTTGCTATAAGTTAGTGCCCCGGTAGGTGCATTGCCTAGCACCTAGTTTCCTCAAATGTAATGCGTCCGTGTACATGGTAGTGCGTTGTTATCTACCCGGACGGGGGAGTTCATTCCCAATAGATCTATTCACAGCATTCGCGCTCCCTCAACCGGTCCTCCGGTCAAGAAATTAACGGTTCATGATAGGGGGACTTCATGGCAATAGAGTAACTTAGGCAAACCACGTAAAAAGGGAAATTCTCACATAAAGTACTTGTGTCCAAAGTAAAAGTAACCATTGTATTCGTAAATAGCTTTGAGTACTTAAATCCTTAAGTAGATAAGAGTTATACAAACAAGTAGATTAATTTCGAATGAGTATGTAAACAATTTCGTAAACATGTATGCAAACGAGTAAGTGACAAGGTATGGAACCAAGTTTGTAATCAACCGCAAAAATCAAGTATGTAATGATAGTTACATCAACGCGACGCATTGATAACGGATTTAGATCTCAAGTTGTAATAGATCGGTGGTTGGTTAAATAAAATAAATCGAAAGATAAACGCAAGGTGTGTAATATATTCCGTATATATTACATGTTAAGAATGAACAAGTGTATAATTCATATCGTGAATTATATGACAAAGACAAACACCCAAAAGAATAATACGAGTATATAATACTTTGCAAGTATTATATGAGGAACGTGAGAAAAATAATTGAAACAAAATATTTCGACACGTTTTCAGAAATCACCAATTTAATTAATAAAGCGTTCTTGCATAAAAATAAACGCACGTTTTAATGTTACGAATCATGTAACCGATGTTTGTAAAGCTTTTACAAAAGTCATGATTTCACCTTATAGTCGGGAATTTATAAAATAATATTTTATAAATTAGTATTTCGTTTCCTTGACGTTTCTAGCTAAAATAGTTATCCCATTTGTAAAAGTATAGTTTTCGTTTGTTTATCCGGTTATTGTATAATTACAAATTAACAATCTTAAGGCAATATAACTTCGTCTTTTATCGGTTTTTCTAAGATAATAGAAATTATAATGAAATTTATTAAGTATAGAACTTTTTATAAATTTCGGCATGATCTATTCGTTTATAAGACGTTTTCCATATTTACAAAATTCAATGTTTTCTCTTAATTAGTCAATGTTGCAATATCCGTGTTTCTCGATTTATATTTAGACGAGACCAAATAAATAATAAAGATAAGTAAACCAAACCCACCCCTTATACGGGCTGCTGTCCCAAACGCACCCTTACGGGTCGCTGAACAGTGAAACAAACACCCCTATAGGCTGTTAACTGCAGAACCAAACACTCCTAACTGCTAAACTAAACGCCCCTAATTGTACCACTAAACGCCCCTAACTGCACAACCAAACGCCCCTAACTGCACAACTAAACGCCCCTAACTACACAACCAAACGCCCCTAACTACACAATCAAACACCCCTAACTGCACAACCAAACATCCCTAACTGCACAACCAAACGCACCCTTAGTGCGTTCCTGCTAACCCAAACGCTCCTACTGCCGTTAAACCCAAACCCAAACGCACCCTATTTGATCTATACTAAACCAAACGCACCCTAGTGGGTCTAAAAAGAACCAAACGCACCCTCTTATGGTGTTAACCACATAAACAAACACACCCTTTGTGGTGTGGTGACTGCCAAACGCACCCTCGTGGTGGTGGTGACTGCCAAACGCACCCTTGTGGTTTTTTTTATCAAACCAAATGCACCCTTTTGGTGTTTTGAAAACCCAACGCACCTTTGGTGCTATGAACAAAACCAACGCACCCTTTTGGGTGTCTGAGAAACCAAACGCACCCGTGCTGCTTACATAGCCAATCAACGCACCCTATGTGGTGGTGGCTGGTGACGGTGGTTTAGGTGGTGGGGGTGTGGAGAGGGTGGTAACGAGGTGGAGATAGTGACGAGGTGATGATGGTGACGATAACAGTAGCGTGATGGTGGGGTGTGGGCTGTGGTGATGCTTGTGGTGGCGGTGCGTGGTGTTGGTGATGGAGACGATGATGCGGCGATAGTGTAGATCGGGGTGTGGATCTGGTGGATCGGTGGGTGACGGTGTGGCGTGTCCGACGACGGTGGCTGGCCGGAGCTTGGTCGGAGCGACGGTGGCTGCCGAAAAAGAGAGAGAGAATGGGAGTTGGAGGCTATGTTATAAATAAAAAAACCCTAATGAACTTTCTATTTATACTAGAAACTTTAAAAAAATGACAAGTGGATAGAACTTTAGGGATTAATGTTGTAAATAATATTAGAGGGACCATAAGTGTAACTTTTGGTATACATTGGTTCGGGACTCGTTTAAGCTAGTTAACGGGTGATTCAAAACATGAAACTTGCGCCATTGTTTTCCAATTAATTTTTCCCATGAAAACTAGTATTTACATGACTAGTTTTCATAAATGTTTTATTACATTTATATAAAATGTTTATTATTTATATGTATAGTCATTGGGTAAATTTTGTCCGTAAGGTGAAACTTTAAGTTAATGTTCGCGTTTTCAACAAACGTTTTTCACTAAAATGTTAAATAATTTATTAAATTATTTTTATTTAAATAAATTGTGATAATTAAATATAAATTTAATTATTTTTGTGTCGGTACTCGTTGTTCTTGTTTTTAAAATTTTGCGAGGGTATTTCAGTCATTTTCTGCTTGTTTTCGGGTCTCGGGCAAAACTAAAAAGTTGTCCGGAATATCATTTTACTTCAAATTGCTTTAGAGTCCGAGTTGTGAAAACGTGATTTAGCGGGTCGTTTTTTATAAGTCAACTTAGAAATAATATATATCTTCTCGTTTTCAAGTCAAATAAGTTAAAAATAAATTTGCACATGAGAGATATGTAATAATAAATATGATTTATTATTTAAATATGTTTCGAAAAATTACCGGTTACACGGTAAACGTTTTTATGTGACAATAAAAGATCAAAAGTCAAAAGTCAAGTCGGACCCGAAAAGTCAAAGGGTAAAATAGTCATTTAAATTCTGAAAATTGCCAGTTGTTACAGTACCTACCCCTTAAAGAAATCTCGTCTCGAGATTTAATTTGTGTTAACCAATTGTGTGACCAAGAAATGATTTAAGATTTAATAAACCAGTTCTAAACAAGATGCTGATAACTTTATTCAGCAAAATTCGGTGTTTCGACACTTCTCAATATACCAAAAATTTTGGCTACGTTTGACCAGGATATTTAATCCATCAAAATAGGTATCTCAAAAATATCATTACAGATCTTATGACTGATATAACCGCGTTATAAAGAAAGTATCTTAATAGTGAAAGCGTCGAAGGGAAAAGTGTAGTCGCGTGAGTATGTCTACATAAAGTTTTAACTGTTTACGGGCAAAGTCTAGTTTCTGATGTCTGTAATGTTCGATGATTTACATCAAACGAGGCTTATGGATGTAAGTATTCAACTTTCTTGGCAGTACTAGGATGTATCGCGACCTAAGTCTTCGTACTAGTGGCCCGAAATGAATAGTTCGACTATCTCTTTCGTCGATAGGTGTTTATCTGGTTTAAGGGGGGTTGCATTACCTATTGGATAAAGTTGTACAAGCTGGGACCGCTCCAGGACCCAACAACAGCAACCATAACGACAATAAGTATAACAAATGGTGATGGAATGCAGAGAGTAAGGACATTTCGAGAACCAATATCCCCAGAATAAAGTTCAACAAATGGGAGGAGCTCGCGGGAGAGCTTATGCGATAGACGGCGGAATATGGTACTCAGTCGTTAGTTCGAGGATGAATCAACTCCATTAGTTCAAGTGTGTAACAAGTCTGTTAGTTCCACGAACAGTTCGTGATTGCAAGGATTTGCAACGGCAAAAGTAATATCTTAAGAATGAGATCATGTAGTTCCAAGTGAGGCCTTAAGATTCTGCTGAGTGGTAAGATACGATTGTGTCTCTTGACCTTTTTAACGGATTCCGGTGATTATCGGGTTCAAGTTCGTACTCGTTTCATATCGGATATCATTAAGCCCACTCATTTATAATTCCTTATTTACATAAAGAAGCGTCCAAATTTATGTAAGTAAGAAATGATAAACTTATGGTTCGGTGATTTACAGTTTATTTATTTAAGTGAAGAGGCGTCCCAATCCTTTCAAATAAAGAGATTATAAATCATCCTAGTTAATAATTTCCGATGCAATACGCGTACTCACATAACCTTCAAGGTGGTGGTTAACATGATGATGCATGTTCTTAAATGAGTATAGGACGGGTGATCATAACTCCTCTTCGGAGATGGAAAGTAAAACAATCAGGGGAAATCATCATCATGTTCAAAATAGTTGATGAGCACACGGTTAAAGTAAATAAGATAAAAGTCTCTATGAACGAGTTAACATAGCAATTATCATATCAATCCTCCTATTACAAGTCCCGCCCATACAAGACTTGTAATACTTAGATTCACACATAAATCTATGTAAACAAAATTATGACGGTTTTCGTGTAATACGATACTGTATAAAGTCTTGAAAAAAAATTAGAGACCATTGTTTATATTACAATGTCTAAGAACGAAGTGAGACTATTGTGCAACTCACAATGTCTAAGAAGTAAAATGAGACCATTGTGTACTCACAATGTCTGAGGTATAAATGAGACCATTGTGCAACTCACAATGTCTTAAGAAATAAAATAAGACCATTGTGTAACTTACAATGTCTAAAAAGTAAAATGAGACCATTGTGCAACTCACAATGTCTAAAAAGTAAAATGAGACCATTATGCAACTCACAATGTCTTAAGAAATGCTCTGGTATTTATATAAATAACTCTTATATAAATAAACGTATGATATACGCAAGGGATGAAAGCATATATATTATATATATATGTATGTCATGTAAGCATTTAATGTAACAAGCAATGTAAGCAAGTAAGCAAGTAGTGTGTATGCACTTTGAAAATGTTTGTTGTAATGCAATGCTTATGAAAACGGTTATAGTCTAGGGTAAAATATATAACCTAGTTCTCTATAACCAGTGCTCTGATACCAATCTGTAACACCCCCAAAATTGTGTCGCAGCGGAAATGTGTCCGGGGGCGTTACTTCATAATACAACAACACAAGATACAAGAGAACGACCTCTAAATGTGTCGTTTGAAAAGTAATCTCGTTGATTTCCTTGAAATTGATATAACATTTGTCCCATAATTGCATCACAATGAAAAGCTTAAAAATAACACAACGAGATTTGATCATCTGTATGTAAGTAGAAATCCATAAATGAAATCTTGTCAAATTTAGACTCCAGTGCACATCAAGTAAGCCAAGCATCTAATTCACTGAGAAAAACATGTTAAAAAGTGTGTCAACAATAAAGTTGGGGTGGTTCATAGGTTTGTTTAAATATAAATGTTAAACCAAAGGTTTCCAAAGTGTGTATGACTATTTCAGCCCTTATAATAGTCATGAAAATGTACGTATGAAAGTTGAACCGCAATTGTTCAAAGCATGTATGATATTTATATATATATCACCAAAATGTTTCAAGTATGTATTGTCACTTTATTCAAGGCACAGTAATATTTATTCTTGTGTGTATCATATAAGATTACAAATTCTCTAAGTTATGAATGCGACGTGACTTGTATGTATGCCACTTTATTCAAGGCACAGTAAGAGTTCATGTGTATGTGTTGTTGGCCCTGTAGACCCAACCAATCGTGTTTCGACATGTTATAACGTTCGTTACCGGTGATAGCTAGTCACCCGAACGGGGATTGTCAATCCCGAATAGATCTATTTTATAACATTCACGCTCACCCTCCAAGTGATTACAGTTCATGCAACCTAAGCTAATGTATCAGTTCGAGTAAAAGTCAAGTATGTGTTTCGTCCAAAAATTAACCCATGTTATTCATATTCATCGTGAGATAGTAAATGAGTATGTAAAGCCAATTGTACTCAACCCAATATAAGCTATTCGTAAACAAGCATGTTCTCCACCCCATAACTATATATAAACTCCACTGTTTTAAACACTAGGGCTCTTTAAACCTCCATCGATGAAGTAGGACGGATTGGCAGAATATGGCACTCGATATTAAGCACAACTAATACCGTTGAATTATTGCTTACGCTGTTCGGACGCTTGGGCTTGGCTGACACAAAGAATACACCTACTGACAACCATTCGAGTACAAGTAAGTTACCCCCTAATTTTCAAAATAACCCTACTGTGTTTTATGCTAGTCCTGCCCCATTTTTCTTATCATACGGACCAACCTAGCAGCCTTGCACCACCAATTGGGCCCCCACCTAGTTTCAGCTATCCTACAACCTACATACCCGGCCCAACTGCTTCTGTAAATCCAGTAGGTCAGTCGGTTAGCCCAACTCCCTATGCCAGCCACGCCCAACAACCCCAAACTTCTCTTGGTTATCAGATTGCATTGCTAGCCCACCAGGCCTAAACTTTTGCTTATCAGGTTCCACAAATTGCTCAACAGGCCCAATCTGGGCCCACAACAGTGACACTCGGGTCGGTGGGACACACGGCTGCCTTAGGACAGGCTACCACTCTCCCATATACTTTCACTACCGGGACTCTTCACGATCCCACTACGGGTGCCTGGAATATGGACACAGGTGCGAGCTCTCATCTCAATAATTCATTTGATAGTGTAACACCCTCAAATCTGAGTATGCAGCGGAATATTGAATATCCGAGGGCGTTACATTATCGGTCAATAGCACAAGATATAAGAACGACCACTAAGTGTGACGTTTAAAAGATACATTGGATAAACAAGTTTATTCGTTTATTACATAAGCACAAGGCTTTAAATCGTTCTACGATAAAGTTAAAGACTTCGACATTTAGTAATTGTTCACATAACAAGTATTATGACTCGAATCTCTAGCTTTGACATCCCAAAAGACCTCCAATGTATCACGGCATCTCATGCCTTACTGACCTGAAAAACATGCTTTAAAACGTCAACATAAAGTTGGTGAATTCATAGGTTTAATGTAACCAAAAGTAGAACCGCAAGATTTCCAAGTGTATGATTAAGCAACAGATGCAAATATCATCAAAAAGTAATTATTGTTTGCTAAGCTCATGACACCGAAGCTCGACCATTCTGTGTGCAATTAATTGCCAGAATAATGCCCTTTACGATGTTCTAACCCGAAACATCCCAACCCGACATGGTATACGTTTGTTGTCCGGTACACCGGCACAGTGAGCGCTACTCACCCAAACGGGGATGTCAATCCCAAATAGATCTATTTATAACATTCGCGCTCGCATAATGTAATTCCCAACTACGACTATGCAATTGACAGTTCATGATAATGGGCTCAGTGGGTTATCGCTACTTAGGCAAACACATAACCATTGTATAAAATGTACACTTGCGTCCAGTTTGTAAAACAAGCATGTTATCACCCCAAAGATATAAATCATTTATATAATTGTAAAAATGTGGGGCCATGAACTCACCTTAGCAGGTAGTTCCCAGTTTGATATAAATATCCAAGCAGGTATCGAAACCACACCGTCAAATACCTAAGTAAATACGGTCACGTCTTAGTTTACTTGTTTAAACTAACGACTCTATATATAAACTAAATTTCATTTTAAGTTTATATATACTGTTATCACTTGTTTTTATATATACTGTTATCACTTGTGTGGTGGTGCCCACGATTAATGTATTTATTATTTCGATGAATGTCGTAAACGTGAAATCGTTATTTAATAAATATACTTTATTTATTAAAATCGTTATTAATTTAACCCGTTTATAATCCGAATATACTTATATTCGATTGTCTTGTTAAACGCTTAATTAATTCACTTTCGTTAATAAAATACCTCCTGGTAGTTATAGTTATTACTACTGGTAGTGTTATAGTTCCTACTGGTAGTGTTGTTACTACTGGTAGTGTTATAGTTCCTACTGGTAGTGTTATAGTTCCTACTGGTAGTGTTGTTACTACTGGTAGTGTTATAGTTCCTGCTGGTAGTGTTATAATTCCTACTGGTAGTGTTGTTACCACTGGTAGTGTTATAGTTCCTGCTGGTAGTGTTATAATTCCTACTGGTAGTGTTGTTACCACTGGTAGTGTTATAGTTCCTGCTGGTAGTGTTATAGTTCCTACTGGTAGTGTTGTTACTACTGGTAGTGTCATAGTTCCTGCTGGTAGTGTTGTTACTACTGGTAGTGTTATAGTTCCTGCTGGTAGTGTTATAGTTTATTTTCTAAGTCTGACCCGACTATAATGACCCACTTAATCATTTTCATACGTTACTTGTTACATGAAATCGATAGATAACCATCTATATGCGTTTCTAAGCCTTGTTCTTGCGTTAAACATTAAAGTTTACGAGTATATTCGTGTTTTAT
>BQNB010008874.1:48861-88523 GCA_026074375.1 Tanacetum coccineum
GTGTAAGAGCTCTCCTCCTCCCTAGGAGGAGGGTACAAGTGACAAGCCAATCTTTAGAAACTTGGGTCTAAGGTACATTTGTGTAAGAATGAACATGTGTAGAAAAGGATTTAATGGATGTTTTGCATTTCTTTCTTGTGTAAAAGCTTAGGTCCGGTTTTGAGATGTTATAAGAAAGCAAAATAATTAAATTTTGAGTATTGGGTATAAATGTGGGTATTTGTTTGAGTGTAGATGGGTAAAGGTGCTTCCGGGTACGACCGAATGTAATTTATTGCGAAACGTAAGCGTTTTACGTAACCAACAAAAATAAATTATGAAAAGTTATAAATTATACTCCTAATAATCATATAACACTTGCTTGATGTAAACTTTAATTTGTTTGATGTCCGTTTACATTGAACGTTGATTTTTAGTTTACGCGATTTAACTATAAGATAATAATTAAAAGCGAACGCGTAAAAACTCTAAAAATAAATAATGGAATTTATTAAAGTTGTAAATAACCTAAAAATGAGAAATGTTACAAATTTTATCAGAAGTTTCTTCTCATTTTATGTTGGTGTCTTCATTTGTACAAGCACATTAATTAACTATCATATGTGATATACTAGATTAACTATCATATGTGATTAGAAGGCTTCGCTGAAGGCATAGCCTACGGCTTAGCCGCAAGGTATGCCTTCATTTTGGGGAAGGCTTGGTCGCATGCTTTTCCTTCTGCTAAGCCTTCTAATCACACATTTCATCACAATAACATCAACTGAATCTATCTATAACTGAGAATCTTACGGTTCATCAGAATGACATGAACAAAACCTCTATAAATGTAAAAACCTAACTTCTATCATATATGATATAATATAAGCTTTTACACTTTTTTCAGTCAATTAATCACATGTTATTTTTCACAAAAACATCATATTTTAATTCTCTACAGTAGACTAAGCCTTCGGCTTCGCGAAAGGCTTAGCCATAGGTTGTGCCTTCAACGAAGCCGGAGCCTTAGCCGTACTCTTACACTAGGATTCCATTACACAAACTAACTTCTAATAACACATATCATCTTTAAAATCATAATAACAACAAATTATTTCTGCACACTTAATACCTAACTTCTAATCACACATTTATTCAATAAAATCATAATAACATCAACAAATCCTTTATAAAGAGTAAAAACCTAACTTCTAATCATACATTTATTCATTAAAATCATAATAACATCCACAATTGTTATCTATAACTCAAAATCTTACTTTTCATTACAATAACATCATCAAAATCTCGATAAAGAGTGAAAATTTAACTTGTAATCACACTTTTGTTCGTTAAAAACACAATAACTTCAACAAAAACTAATTAAATAGCGTAGACCTAACTATTAATCACATATTTTCAGAATAAAATCACAATATCTTCAACATAAACTCTATAAACGGTATGATTCATTACTTAAGCTTAAATAACATTACGTAAAATAGGAAGTTGATATGTTTAATGTAAACAAAATTTGAGCAATATACCTGAAATTGGATTTTTCACCGGATTTTTGACCGTTTTTCATTCGGAACTTCATCGGTAGCCTCCTTCGTTATGTATTGTTCTAAATAGCATCACCAGCTTCTTTATCTTCCATTTTTATGTGATTTTTCGTTTAGTTTTGGTGGATTTAGTAGACCTAGGCATGATTTTTGGTAGTTTTTGATCGGTTTATTAGTGTGTGTTGTGTGTGTTTTTGAGTGTGTGTTTGTTAAGAGAAATAATTAGAGGAAGTTATAATCGAGTCACAGATATTTTGTGTTTTGTGTTACGGTAATACCCTGGCCAGTTAATTGTTTTTCTTTTTTAAGTAATCTTCTTTTAATCATAGCCATTAGATCAAATTTAAGATGAAAGGTAAGAATTTATCCTTTGGTATTGATTAGTAATATTTGAAAGAACTCTCAAACCAAGTAAAATTCAAATGAGCGGGGTCCAAATTGCCTAAATTCTGTTCGGCTTCTCAACACCCTTAGTGATACATTAAACAAACAAACGATACATTGAATTTAAAGTACCACAAAAGATTTAAGCTCAATTACAATATCATGAACTCGATCTTGGATCAGATGACCTAAAAGACAAAAATTAGAATTAAAACTACCATTGGGTGTCTCAATGGTCTACCCAAAGAAGTTTCTATCTCGAGTTTACTCAACTTCGTACTCAATAAATATTAATAACAAATCTATCCATTTGAAGCACCATGTAGAATAAGATGTTCTGTTCAACTTTCAGCATCATGGCAATGACAGTTGATTTTCTTGTGAAAAACTTAAGAACACCAATATTGTTGAGATTGATGTCCTCTTCAAAGCAGTTACATACGCCAACTAATTATAATATTTTTTTCATTAATAATATCCGGTAGGAATCTTGATACAATCATAATAAAACCTAAAATTATAATTTATTCTCAATATATTAGGTCAAATTCCGCCAGATAATTTAATATTCTGCATGGAATTCATTTTGTTTAACAACAACAAAATTTAAGTTAAAAACTAGTTCTACCTGAAAATCTATAGATATCATAATATAATGTAGTTTGTAATCAAGAAGAAACCCCCACGCCAAGAAAATCTATGAAGGGTATATCATCATGATTTATGGCTTTATCGTCTTCTTTTTCTTTCTTACTAATTTCTTGCATCTTCAACAAAGATTGCATGTTATGATTGCTTCTGAAAGGGCTTGCAAATGTAACCGTCTTGTAAATGTGAGAGTCGCCAGAGACTCTATGTTCTCCATAATCATTGCGGAAGAATGATTGGTCCAACGAGGTATTCGAACTTTGCGCATAGCCATCATGATATATTATAGAACTAAATGAATCCTTAACTTGTTGCTTTCCAATCAAATTCATTGAGGACGATCTCTTGGCTGCCAACATAGTTGCCGGTCTCATAAAATTCCAGGAATTAATCTTTTCTTTATTTTCATTTTCGAATTTCAGAAAGAACTTTGAACTGGAACTTTCATCAGAGCTCAATCGCCGTTGGTTTCCACCATTATTAAAACTAGAGAGACAATGTAAACTATCTTCATACCTTGTCGACTTATCACAAATCTTTGATTTTTCCCTTTGTTTTCTAGCCATTACTACATGCCAGTGATTCTTGACAGCATTATCAGTACGACCAGGAAATAACCTTGAGATAAGGGCCCATTTGTTTCCATGTACCCGATGAGCTGCTAATAGGCGTTCTTCTTCTTCTTCGCTAAATGGTCTTCGGTTAATTCTTGGATCAAGTTGGTTAAACCATCTCAATCTGCAACTCTTTCCTGCATATTTTTGCAATATGCATGTGGCAATTAACCAACTATCATAACATATATCTTCTTTTACGAGTAAAAAGTTTTCTCGTATCAAAATCAAACCCAAATTAAGGTCATTTTCCCAATTAAACTTGACATGATTTCATACCAACAAATCATTGTTTGAGAAAGATACGTCTAATAAAAAGTTATATAGATGTGACATACTATGCTTTACGAAAACGGGATAAAAAAAACTGATGATTTACGAATACCAGTTTAACTACTTAAATAAGTTCTGAGTGTTCAAACATGTTACACGAATAAAAATTAAAATTAAAAAAGAGTTATATCTGATAAACTATATAGTATCTAGGATAAAGTAAAGGGCATATAAGGATATGGAAGATTATACAAACGGTTTTTTCAAAGAAATATAAACATAATAAAAGATATTTGAGATATAGTTAAGGGATTAATTAGTATCCTTAAATGCTTTCTTGGAGTATAGAACGGTTATTTGAGACAATAATTGAAACAAAAATAAATTAATCGGAACATACCAATATATTTGCAACACAATAGTTGAATACATAATTAACCAACTGATTATAAAATCATGGTGATCGATGAACGTACTATTAAAGATGATATATATGTATAAAATACCTGATCTCCCTTGAAGCTTCTCGGCGATAGAGTTCCAGTTCTGAGGACCATATCGTTGAACAAGCTGCCGAAGTTTTTCATCTTCGGCTGGTCTCCAGTGGCCTCTAGGACACGTTCTTGCATAATCGTTTGAGCCGCCAGCAGCAACGGCTTCGTCCATGCTGAGACTTTGTCAAAGAAAAAAAATTAAGGTGGAAACACAACGTGTAGATGAAGATTTTATAGGAAAGTGGGTTGGTTTAGGGTTACGGATAGACAGTCACTTTTGTTGGTTTTGCACGACACTTTCTATCTCAATCATTTTACTTTTTTGGTTTATGAAGACTTGTTTGTTTGTAATTGTGTACCTATAGTATTATACTGGTGGCTTTCTTGTTCTTGACTAATGTTTTCTTTCTACTTTTATTATTTCCTAATTTCTATCCTCTAGAGGTACATATGTAATAAAAATAATAATTAAGGTATGCAGTAATATATTATGAAACCCTAAAACTAAATATACTAGTAACAAATTACCGATTTTCAGTAAAGTATGTTGGGCTCTTTAGATTATAATCACCATATTATATAAAGCTATATTAACTAAACCAATTAGATAATATGGTTGTTCATAATACGAGTACATACGTAATAATATTCATTATACTCACATCGTTAGATGAGTTAACTTGCTACGAAAACAAGTGACTTTAATGCTTCATTTCTTAGTGTCGGTTGTAGTCAACTTAAATAAATATTTCAAATTTTATTTCACTGTTGGTCATTTTCATTTTCTAGGAATATTCTGATATTTAATTATTAGGTGTTAATTAAACGTCGGATTTAGTGAATACAAAGTGTTAACTATATTTCTTTTTCACACCAAACTCTTCACCCTTGTCGTACACGATCACCGCACCCTTAAGCTTGCACGAGTGATTTCCAAAAAAAACTAGTCATGGCCAAAAACATTATGTTAACATACCAAGATACTACTGACAGTTTTTAAGATGTACTGTAAAGAAACCCACTAAAACAGCAGAATCAATTGAAATATGAACCATAGCTAAGAAACTCACATTATTTTACTCTCTGGCACGCCATTATCGCCTTTAACTTAAATATGCGTTGTTCCAAAATATGCATAATTTGGCAACTGTTAGTCCCAAACATGCGCTACTTTATGCTCTATATAAACTTTTCATTTGGCATATCCGCCTGTATAGTACTAGTAGCTCGTTTCTTCTGGCTTTTTGCTAGACATTATACCATTCAAAAAACATATATTGAAGGATGTTGGAATGTCTCATTCAATAAACTGGCATAGTAATCGAGCAAGGCTTATTATCCTAGTTTTTTACGTGATCAAAGCGTCAAGCCTCCAATAAAGATCCAAAACTACCATATGGTGAAGGAGATCGTTCCAACCAATTCTAGTTCGATACCATCCTCGAACAATCATTAGGCTGTTAGGGGTGGGTGTATAACTTATTGACAGTTGCTCGTATGTCATTGCTAACATATTGTGCTTCTTGTTAAACGCAATTTCAACTGTTCGTACATATATATGATTCTCGATATATATTTTTTTTCTGGCTTGTTTATGAATTTTAATTGCATTAATGTTCTTGTAAATTAAATGTACATAAACAAGAAGATCGATATATTTTATAGTAAAAGTATATATAACGCGGGGAGTTTTATTTGCATGTACACTAGCTCTACTTTTGTATTAGTTAGGGTTGTAAACGAACCGAACGAACACGAACGGAGCCTTGTTCATGTTCGTTCATTTAATTTTAACCGGACAAATAAACGAACACGAACGCTTAAACAGACGAATTTTCTTATTCATGTTCGTTTATTAAGAAAATGAGTTGTTCATGTTCGTTTATGTTCGTTTATTAAGGAACTAAACGAACGTAAAATAGTGTTCATGTTCGTCCATTTAATAAATAAACGAACATGAACGAACTTTTTACCGAACGGTTCATGAAATGTTCACTGAACGTTCAGTTCGTTTACGGCCCTAGTATTAGTTATATAATATGCATGTTGATTGTAGACTTGTAGTCATGTGACGACGACACAATAATTAACTATATCTTCCTAATGCTCGATAAGACAATAGTGTGTAATATCTTGAATTAAGTTGTAAAAAAATCTATGTGAACTGTGAGCATGGTGTTATTTAGTTAAGTTGATTACATAATAACAAAATATTCTTCTTTGCCCGACTTTTAAGACTGCAATTGTTTCTTCTTTTGTGAATCCGAGGTCTCAATGGTGATAGTTCTAGCAACAATTGGTTCTAATAAGATGTGTACACTTCGAAGATCAATTCTTTCTTTTGGAAAAATGGTACATAAATCCTTGTTAATGGGTTGATGTGGAAAGGTAACTAACAAGTGTATTTTTTAACTTAATTGGGCTAGAATATAAGACTTACTGTTGTTAAAATAGTCTTCCTTGTTCTGTTATATATAAACGCTGGTAAATGGTTTGCAAATTATAGTTTTGACAAACGCATCAAGACAAACAAAAAAATAATCAAAATGAGATTTTTAGAAACAAAAGATATTAGACATGGCCTCATGAAGCCTTTCTAGTTAATTAATTTTCAGTTTTTTCAATACGAGGCTTGTCGACACCCGTGCGTTACACCGGGCTTAGTCTGTGAGCAAAATCTAATTGTTATACTCTTGCTACAATTCTTATAGTTTCAACTTCTTATCAATCCTTGTTCTTTATGCTTTTAAGAAATCCAAGAACTACACATACTTCAGAAACCGCAATGCATCATATGGAACCCGTTTATACAAAACATAATACAAATGTCATACATTGGGCTTTACATCAAATAACCATTTGGACCCATCTAACACCTAACAAACCCATCACATAAAATATATTTTCCAAACTTGGCCCATGTTTAACAAATGTCTCTTAAACTGCCATGCTTTTGACCGAAATTTCATACACTTATTCTATTTCAGTGAGCAAAAAAAAAGCATTCACTTATACCTTTTCTGTAGTTCAAATTTGATTATACTCAAAACCCGTTTGATACGACGTCGTTTTTGACGTTAAAAAACATTAGCCCAACCCAGTTGAAATGATGCCGCCCAAAAGATGTCCACCCTGGCCCAATTTTTTTCTTTCTATATATTGTCACTACCACAAACGAATAGTTGTACACAACCAGAACATTCAAGAACAACATTTGAGGATGATCAGGGAGCAAGATGAGGAGGAAAAAGATGAGAAATCAGGTACCATATTCTTCTTGCCGACCCATAAGCCACGCTTCATCTACCTAACAAAAACTCTTTCTGATTAATGCTAGGCCTTTCAATTTTAAGATGGAGTGGCAAAAGAAGGCAAAAATCAAGTATGTAAGTTTATATTTTTAGGGCGTTACTGTGATTATGGATTATGTAAACGAGTTTAGTATTTTTTTTTTTTTGCTTTATAAAATTCGCTTTTGGATTTTTTTTCTATTATCTTTTGGTGTTGAAGTTTGGGTTTTTAGGTAAACAGTCGAATATATTTGCTTTGAGGGTAAAAGGGTTTAAACAAAGCTAAACAAGGCAGACTCAGGTTCATATCAATGGTATGTTGTTCAATTTGTGTCTATTAGTTTGAATTAGGGACGTTTGGGTGATTTCTATATTGACTTTATTTTGTTTGATAATTTAGCCTTTAGGGGTATTTGGATTGTCATGCTTATGTGTTTAGATGCGTTCCGTTCAGGTGGAGGATTTGTCTTAAGGTCCATTGAAGCGATCAAGATGTTCTGCGAAACGATGTGTAATAATTTCTTTTGGATTTTTCTAGCGACTTGGCGTGCGACGAATACAATGGCTGCTCCTAAGAAACCAAATACGGGAACTTCTACAAAACTCGATTGTACATCGAGCCATCTTTATGGAAAAGGATCCTCTTCCAACAAAGACTGAAAGCCAATAGGAGCTGTGCATACCCACGACCATGTCCATTCTCAGAATGACGTTGCTCCAAAGCCATCAATAACGCGTGCGAGTTCCCAGATGAATCATATCGACGACCATACGTCAGCACGTAAGTTGGTATACATTTAGTTAGCTTTACTCCACTTCATTTGTTTTGTTATTCATTGTTCATTAGCCTGTATAGGTAACGCATTAGGTAGCAACCAAAAGGAATCATCTTCTTATGAATATCAGCAATCCTTGATGCCAAAAGGGATTACTCCCATTGCTGTTCGCACCAGCCGAGAATCTCAGACGTGGGTGAGAGACCTGAGGTATAATCATGTGCCAACTAATTCTGTTACTGCAAGAATAAAAATTACACAGATGAGTTTGTTCATCAACACACGCCCAAACTTTCCGGTAAGTACTGGCTATCGCTACACATTATCTTTTTTTATTACCTATGCATCAAGACCTATACTGAGCGGCTTTTGTAATGTTACATATCTGTGTCACTGCAGGTATGACTCCACCAAGTGTGCAACATCAGCTAACTGATCATCAGAAAACAAAAGGACACACGCAGAGGGCCCAACCATGGCGACTCCAAAGGCTAACATTTGCTACACACTCACAAACAACATCTAATGGTAAGCAAATTACAATACTTTAGTCCACTGCTTGATTTTCCCAGTAGGTGGTTAGGATTGTCTTTTAAAATGGCTGAGCATGTGAAAAGTACTGTTACAAGGATTGTCTTTTGAGGATCAAGAGTGTCGAAAAAAAGAGGGGGGGGGAAAGAAAGGTGACTTATACACTCAAATGCGGTGATGTTCTTCTTTATAAAGTTACACATTCCCTTTTGTATCTTATGCAGCCACGAGGAGCACCAGTTCACAATTTTGTGGTCCAGCCGGCACTTTTTGCGGTTGCACTTGAAAGTAAAAAATGTTGAAAGCCAGAAAGAAGCAAGCGAGATAGGGAAGTTTCGGCAAATGGTGGTGTAATAAATCATGGTAATATTAAGATATAGTATTTTTAAGGTTTTGTTGTTGTTGTGTTGCATTTTTGGCTTAGGATGAAACTGTCGTTGCAGTTGTTGCGGATATACATTCGGAAGGCACAACTGACTTGATCGCTGGTGGAGCGGCTATTGTGTTTTTAGGGACCGCCTTTCTGATACTTTTTTTGTGCAAACACACGTGAGTTCCATTGATTATGGTTTTATGTTTCCCCAAAATGCTAAAAAAAAGAAAAAGATAGTGTCATGTATGACTGCGGAAACTACTTTTAGGGACATTATGAATTTTTCCTGGTAGAGGTTTTGCAACCCCAAAACAAGGTTATAATGACCCTTCACATATTTTGTCGCTACATTTTCAGAACTCTAAAGATTTCACCTTTATGCCACAAGACACGATACTGAACCCACTAAGCATTCATTTATCCACATTTCTATGGATGCATACAATATCATTGTGCTTTGCAGTCTCTGTATGGCCATTAAGCTAGAAACATTCTGTTGCACATCAGATTTGTCTTTTGTGCGCGTTAGATCTGATCCAATGGATGTCGCCTTTACTAATGCCATAAATATGTTTATGAGCCAAGGTCGAAAAGTAAAAACAAAAAAATAAATAAAAATCAAAAAACAATAAAAAATAAAAAACTATAAAAAAAAACACAAAAGAAAAAAATAAAACTTAAAAAAAAAATAAACAAACTAAATAAAAAAACAAAACTAACACTTTGTAAGTTCACCCTAAAATTAAATCGGTACCCATGGAGTCATAAATATAGATTTTTTTTGTGAATGTATCGGTCTATTATATGCATATGTTATTTCTTATTCCTTGTTGTGATATAGATTGTACTAGCATAAGGCAATACTTCCAAATTAAACCCTCGCAGGAACCTCCACGCACGTGCTTCAGGATATGGCAAAAATTGTTTTCCTTACATAATATAGGGAAGGTGGAGAGTCGTGATTACTACGGAATAAGATAATGATCGATGGAACTTTAGACAAATGCGCGGCGGAGGAGGGAACAGAAGAGCTCACGAACAGGTAACAATTTCTATGACTTCTATACACGTCTTCATTTTGTTGGTATAACCGAAACATCGATTGTTGTTACACGTATTCGAAATAAGTTTTTAGATCTTTTTTAGTTTGGTAAATGCTAATGTGAATTAACATAATTTGTATGCACAACGTGATCTGTTTTGGGAATACCAGCTTACTTTACTTCTTTGTATTCAATCTTTTGCTGATAAATTCCTATTATGAAATAAACAACATCGTTTTGTATTTAATGTTTTACTAAACTTAAGATCAGGAACACCAAACACCAGATATCAATGTATATATCTATGGTTTTGAGTCTGTGTTGAATTGAATAAAAAGGATAAATTGTTTGTTGTAGTCTCGCTTAGGAAGGTCGAAAATGTAGTACCAGGAAATACGTAGGAAGTGCTGCCACTTAGGTTGTACATATGTATGTTTGTGAATAATTATAAGCCTGTTGATTCATGATTGTAGTTTCAAAACGGGCAATCTGTAGCTGTACGGCAGCATGTTTGTGTGGTACAACTAAGCCAATTTATAACATAGTATGCAGCTTAATATTGATTACTAATTTTATATGTTAGAAGGCTAGGTGAATACTATATGATTATTAATTAAGTACCATTATTACGCTACATGCTATGTCAAAATTCGTATTAATCGTAATAAAATTCTATGCAATATGTGAAGGCTGATGATGGGAAGAGAGCTATAAGGGTTAAGCTACAAGGAGCTCGACAACTTAGAACCTGAACTCCATGATGGCATGCTAGCTCCACAGCTATCCATCCAGAAAGAAACAACAGAAACATTTCTAATAGAACCTCTGTAAGTTTTTTTTAATCCATATGATGGTTTATCATAAGTTGAATATATTAGTTTATGTTGCTAGAATGGTTTAAATCACTGCTTTTAGTAGTATTATTCTTTAGTTATCTACTATTCTACTGCTACTTAACATTGAAACAATATTATGCAAGTTTTCTTGGCAACATATAATGTTGAAATAAAGCTTCACTTCTTATGTAATCGATTCGAAAAAATAAATGAAGCCCCGCCGCAACGCGCGGGTTATCATGCTTGTTCAAAGCTAATATAGTGAGGTAAATTCACATTCATCTCAATAATTAGTTTTCTTGTGCCAACTATTCACCTAATTATTCAGATATGATTATCTTGCCCCCGTACATTTCAAAATCATTTTACACAAACACTCAACTGATTATCGGGGCTTCAAATCATGATTATTAGTATAATTGTACATCCAAGATCTCTGGCATGCTCAATAAAAGCACAAATAGCATTTTAGGCCCCTTGAATTGTCTAGAAATTGTGAAGATATAAACTTCTCAAATGTTTCAGACCGAATGAAATATATAAAAAAGCATGCCTTGACATCCCTATAAGCACGGACATAGAATAGTGGTTCGTGTATTATATGCATAGTCAAATTCTATATAATATATAGTAATTAATCCGTGAAAATTCATTCAAATTAATTCTCAAACAAGAGAAAATAAAAGATAAAATCTCAAAAGAAAACACAATATATATATTTTTAACCGGGAAGTATTTCTTTCGGGTGGATCTCAACGAAGTCGTAAATGAGGATTTGGGAATAATTCGGATTCGAGTAAGAAATTGATAAAGGGATTTTTTAATTTTGACTTTACACTACAAATTATTAGCACAAACAAAAAAACAAAACAATTACTTTTAAAACAAATAAAAAAAACACGAAAATTTAATACACGAAAAGTAAAAAACGTGAGCTTAAAACTAAAATTTTTAAAATCCTAAGGCACTACT
Organism: Tanacetum coccineum; assembly: GCA_026074375.1. Classification (NCBI taxonomy): domain Eukaryota; kingdom Viridiplantae; phylum Streptophyta; class Magnoliopsida; order Asterales; family Asteraceae; genus Tanacetum; species Tanacetum coccineum. Next base: position 60,640 of record BQNB010008874.1, read on the forward strand.
TCTTATCAAAAGTTTTATACCTAAAAATCAAAAATTTAAAAAGAAAATTTTAGGAAAAATGAATTAGAATTTTTTAAATATTTTTGAAATTTTTTATGATTTTTATAAGAAGAAAAAATGAATTATTAAAAATAAACTTTTTCTAAAAATTAAAACTAAAATTCTATTTTTATTTTTCAAAAATACTAGACTGAAAAAGAAAATTATCACAAAAAGAATTAGATTTTTACAACTATTTTTCTATTTTCTATGATTTGATTTAGAAAAAGTAATTACGTAAACCTATTTTATTTTAGAAAATACAAAACTTATCTGGAAAAAATTAAGAAGAAATAATGCTTTTTAACTACTTGTAAGTGTGCAGAAAATCAAAGGTACAAAAATGCCCAAATTTTATAAACTAATTGAACTCTAATTTTATCTATTAAAGTATAAACCCTAATTTTTTAAAACTAATTCTAAAAATATTAAACCTATTTTATTATTACCAAAAGACAGGGTAGAAAATGTAAAGAAAGAAAGAAAAGGGTAGGCGGGTAAACTAACTAGAATTTACACTCTAATGAAAACGGGTAACCCTAAACTATCTAGAAAATACAAAACAGACCCTACGACTCAACTTATTTTTGGCTTATTTAAAAAGTGAGAATCAGCTAAAACTTAAAACTACAAAGTTGTACATGAGCTATTAGACTACAAATTTAACAAAGACACTATGAACTTTTATCCACTAGATAAGCTAGAAATTAAGCATTTTGTTCTGTTCTACAAAAACTAAGCTTAACTAGCTTTTTCACACTTTGGCTTATTTCTAAATGAAAGTTAAAACTAAAAGAAGATAAATGGAGCTTATAATGTGTAATAGAGATTTCTAAAAAGATATAAGCTACAAGTTAACAATTTTAATGAGAAATTTGATATCAAAAAGGCTTAGGATTAGCTTTATTGACTGAAAATTAGATCTACTAATAAAGCTACTATTCCAAAAATAAATCCTAAAAGCTGAAATTTTACAAATAAGCTATTCTATGAATGTTGAATAAACCTAGATATAAGGATTTTGATATGAACAATTAGAAAAGAGATATCTAAAAGAATTAAGCTAGAATTAAAAGTTGCTGCTATACTACTTTTATAAGAAATTTTAAGCTAATCTAATACTGAGAAATGAAACTTAAGAGCTTATCTATATTAAGCTAATGGAGATATACAAAAGTGCTTAATATTAAAGTCTAACTCCTAATTATAAATGCTAGAAAGAAACTTAGAAAATGAATGAGCAATAACAGTTTTAACTGTTGTTGCTGATGCAATTGGCCAATTGTGTAAATGCAGGCTAATTTTCTTAACTAAAACTCATACACTCTCTATCCAAATGTTTCTTAACCTATATTTACTATAGTTGAACACTAGAATGCCTTGAATCACTAAACACTAAAACTATTTGATACATATAAATTGCCATGGTGCTTAGGAATGGAGTACTTAAAGCTCTAAACTTTTAAATTCCGACTAGCTAATTTTCAAAAACCTGTTTAAAACTTTATGAAATTTGTGGAAACTCAACTATGCAACAAGTGCTTTGTACAAGATTGTGTTGGACTTGACAGTCAAAAAATCATTATTCCCAAACACTCCTTAGCTAACTGTCTCCTAATTAGATCTTCTCTTACAATCTTATTTTAAAAAACTCAAAAATGCTATACCTTTATATTACTCTTACTTTATACTAACCCGATTTAAGATTCTTAAGCACTAAAACCTTATAGCTTATTTATAGAAATAAGCGACTTTGTCAGCTAGCTTTTAATACTAAATGCAGAATTTAAAGCGAATAAGCACTTAGTAATTCTAGCTATAAATCAACTTGAAATTCTGATTGAATATGCTAAATAACTAAACATATTCAACAGTAGTTAAGACATACAATGGGTTAAGCTACATGAAATAAGCTAAAATGTTAATGCTGAATGAAATTCAGAATTAAAAAACCTGAAATTTAAGGAAGTCTCAGACTAGCCACTCTTCTGAATGAGTGGCTTAAAATTATAAAACCTAAATGGGCTCCTTAGCCTCTAAAACAAGAGCTTAAAAAAAAACACAAAAAGCTCAATAAAGCTGATTTGAGCTTATTACTCCATAAGCTTCCAAACTTGAACTTATTTGAACAATTGAACACTTAATAGACTAAAACAATTCTTAGAAACTTTTAGTGAAATTAGAACACTTTTTAGAACAAAAGAAAATTGGATAAGCTAAATTTTTAAAAATAAGCTTATTCACAAGTCTTATTATGTAAAAACAGCTTATAAATGATTATTTGAAAACAAACACAAACTGATCTATTTTTATTGGCTTCAGAACAAAGGTACAAGTGAGAAAAACAAGATTACAAAACTAATTTGAAGATTTTTAAATAAAACTTAATTCATGAACAGTGTAACGAAAATTATAAAAGGAGGAAAATTACAAAGTTTAACTAAACTTAAAAACTAACTAATAACTCTTTCTCTGAATATTTGGCTTATTTATAGAGAGAATTGATGAGTGAATGAATGCATTATCAATCAAGCCCTTGATCCTTTTCCTTTTGATTGTAAGCCGTTGGATCCAAATCTTGAGGTGTTCGGGCCAATAGAATGTGACACTGTGTTCGGAGAATGATGTGGCAATGATGTTAATACGATGGTAAGTGAGCTTGTGAGAGGGGGAATGTTTAAAGCGATTTGGGTTTGATGCGAAATTGGGCGGGAAAAGTTGTTGTAGGGTGGTTAGAAGAAATTTGACCTTGCGTCCTGTGAGTTTGAAACTTGAGTTATATGCAAAAAGTAGTCCTCGTTACTTTAGTCCTTGTGTTTCATTTCCACCATTGTAGTGTAAAATGAACTTTGAAATTTGCATTATTGGCCCTTGTAGTTTCTATTTCCTTTTTCCTCTTTATAAACAAACTTTCTCACTTTGACAACTTTGGTCCTTTGACTTCATTTCATCCAAAAGATCCCTTTAAAACTTGAAAACTTGACATTATTAATCCTTTGACTTTAATTGGGTCCTTATTGACTTTCTTTTCTTGTTGTCGGCTGATCCGGCTTTTAAGATTGGCTTTCATTCTTCACTCTTGTCTTGTCTCTTCCGTTTCTTGTCGGTTTTTGGTCGTTTTTGCTTCCTTTTGCCTTTTACAATCAATCCTGCACAATAGACACAAAAGCACACAAATTTCTATCCTTTTGGCATTATTTGGCTTTTATTTGGCAAAATCCCGGGTATTTAATATATACAATTAAGCATTTAATAAAAAATTCCCCATTACTAAAGATTGTGTGTCCTCACGCACTGTTATTTAAGTGTTTACACTTTGTTTAACTAACAAAAGTTTCCAAAATTGACCTTGGCTTTTACTTTTATGAATCACCTTTTTAAACATCTTAAGCTTTTTCTCAACATTTAATCTCATGGAAACACATTAATGGCAATCATTGCAATTTTGCAACTTTTAGGCTCATTGAAATAGGCTACTCCCGATTAATAGAGCACAAAAGAGGAAAATTCGTCATCCTTGACTTTTCACTAGACTAAACAAAGCTATTAAACAAGATCATTGTCAATATAAGTCCAAATGGTTAAGCTCTTATACTTATAACTTGTGACTTTTCACTCCCAAGAATAAATTAATGATTAAGATGTGTGCACTCTTTTCAACTCAACCATAGATCAATTTATCTTTATAGTTGAAATCCATCTAAGCTTTACACTCAAGCCTTGTGAGCTTAAATGTTAATAACATAGATAAACCTCGACTCAAAGCTAAAAGAAATTAGGAAACAAAACTTATAAATTGATTTAAGAAAATGAAATTTTTTAACCATTCTTTTATTTTCCATATACTATAAATTATTATTTTTTCAATAGGAATGTTGTTCTTAGTTCGAAACCCCTAAGCTAGACTTTCGCCCAAATGGATATCGGCATCAACCATTGGTTTGTTCTTAGTTCGAACCCCCACTCCGCTGCTAACGTTTGTGGGTTATCGCGACAACACCTTTTTCCTACAAAGCTTAGAATCCAAAGTCCCTTAGTTGCAATCATCACCTAGGCCGCGCTCCCCAGTGAGTGAATGAATGCTAGAACCTTGATTCCAGTACATAGTTCTTTAATCCTTAGTTGCGACCCCATCGAGTTCACTCTCAACATGGATACGCCAACGATTAAATATAGATAGCTTTTTATTATTCTATTTTACGAATGGCTTCATTGGCACAAAAAAATAATGCTTTTGCATTAGAAAATGCTTCATTGGCATTCTTTTTAATTTATTATTTTTGATGAATGGAAAAAATTTTCCTTTGAAGATCAACTTTATAAATTGGAAACCAAAATCTTACTTACATATATAAATGGAATTATTTTTCAAAAATGTATAGACTTTTTCTAAAGACATTGGTTGACTTAGTATATAAATGAGCACGTAATTATGAATTAGGTGTGTTTAAGAGCTTGTGGGAGTAAAAGACACAATCATTCCTATAAGCTTTAGGTTTTCCAAATAAACCTTGCTTAAGCAAATGTCACTTTATATTTAACTACATCTCTATTATTCTTCCTTTTTTATAAAATCCAAATGCAATAGGATTTGTGAAAGCTTAGCCCCCACTAAAGGTAGTTAAAGAATAGCTAGGGCATTTGCACCCGGTCGGTCGAGTCAAAATGAAACTCTATTTCTCCCCAACGGATTACCAAAAATGTGGTTGGTTTTTCCCCAAACTAAGGTTTCTATTGAGTTCTCTTGTAAGCAAAAATTTTAAAATTCTTCACTTTTTTCAGTCAAAATGGATTAATTCAAAAAGGTTCAAACACCAAGGTTGCGTGAAGTGCACAGTCAATATCGAAGAGTATCCTTCCCAAACTAAAACGAAACATTGTCCTCAATGTTTGAAAAATAAGGGTCAAAAGGAATCTCAACAAAAATTCTAAGGACATGCCAAAAGAATAAATGTTAGTTCGATAAAGACAAGGATAAGAGATTTCCCACTTTATGAAGAGAAGATTGGGGGACCTTTATGGGATATTGCCGGGCATTGATTGTTCTTCCACAATATTGAACCATGGAATCTTCCCAAAATTCGGGAAAAAACCTAGAAAAACAAGCACAAACAACAACAGAACGAAAATGACAACAAGCTTCTTCTCTCATTACCATTGTTAGCTCAAAAACGACTTATAACGGCTTATTAGTTTTAGTTCACCAAGTACAAGCTTATACTCGGACCAGAATTGTTATGTCCCTTGGGGAAACAAAGAGAAAAAATTAGAAAGAAAATTAAAAGGCATAAGCATGGGGTGCTCCCCACGATAGCGCTTGTTTTAAAGGAGTCCCCTAGTTGACTCTGACTCATATTCCAACAAGGTACATCATGGAGGATAATAGTAGGAATGAAGAAATTCCAAGAGGTGGAAACCTCCCCAAACTAGGGATTAGTAACGGATGAATAGGTTAGGGACATGAGGGTGGGTCAAAAATCTTTAAAGAACTCTTCCTTGTAAGCACATTATCAAAAATTCCTGGTTTAAAAACTTTATCTTCACTCCCCGTGGAGTAAGATGTGGGTAAAACCTCGGGATAGGTGACAAATGGTAGAAAAGATCGGGTAGTGAATGTGAAGGTATCTTCCTCTTCATCTAAAACATTTTCACCTATACCCGGGTAAGAAAGTTCACTTGTGTTAATTTCGTCAAAAATATTAACTTCAGCCATCACAGGCTCGTCATCAAAAGTAAATGACTCGTACTCGAGGAGAATCATCGAGTCATCAAGGGGTAAAGCATCAATAGAAGTAGTGTCCTCCCCCGAGTCACGGTCACTCTCGATACCCCGTAGTATCGAGTCATCCGAAAAACTAGGCACATCCGCCTCCTCTAAAGGCAAATCAAGATCCACAACGGGGATAGTAGAGGAGGGGCAAAATATAGGAGAAATCGGAATAGGAGGAGAGAGACTAAAAGCGGTAATCTTTCAATAATTTTAAAGATAACTTTCGACTAATTTCTCCCGAAGCGAAAGTCAACTGTCTTAGAAATGTCGAGATCAATCTCTCCTTCGTTCCTCCTCCAATGTCCAACACATCATTCAAACATAAACATCGTCATCATAATCGTCATCGTCGTCGGTATCATCGTCATCAACATAAGACCTTTTGAACGTGTGTGTGTATTTCCGGCCGAAATCAGTAGCAAGATGAGCAAAGTCTATCTCGTGACTTCTGTAATTACAGAATCATCTTGAGTCGAACAAATTACCACTCCCCCTCCAAACTAAAGTCTTCGGAATCACCTTGGGTTTGAAACCCCACAGCGGTCCTCAACATAATCCGTTTCCGTTTCCGGAGTAGTGTCAATATTGCCCTGTCTGAATGCTATGTCTACCATTATGAGTGAAATCTAGCAGGCTCTACGTTTTGCGAAACGGGAGTGTGTATCGTATTCGGATGAACCGCATAAAATCCCAAATCATCATCATCATCGTTAATGATAATCTTCTGAATTCGAGCTCTAGCTTCAGACTCTCTAAGCTCTTCTGTTTCTTGTATGATTTTCCGAATTTCAATGCTTAGACCATTGAATGTATCCTTAAGCTCATAAATCTTATCTTCACATTTCCTTCATAGATACAATAAAAAAATGATCTCCTCCTTTTGATATTCTATTAATCCTAAATCATGCATCCATTCTTTCCTCTCTTCTAAAAATGCTAGCTTTCCGAATCTCCAAATCTTGGATTCTCATTTCTTGAGGAGATTGACTTTCATTTAGGCTTGATTAGCTTTTGATAGTCCTCTTGTTTCAGCAAGCAGTTCCGCAATTACTCTTCTCTTCTTGATCTTTCTGGATTTGTTAAAAGTTCTTGCTTTAGTGGTTGAATTTCATTTAAGGATTTGTAAATCCTTAGGATGGACCTTTGCACCAATTCTTGGAAATACTCAGGGTGAGTTTGTTTACTCTTCTTCCACAACTTGCTGATCTTCAAAAATTTCTCCTCAGGCAAGCAATAACTTGATGCTCTTTTCATTATGAGAGTAGTTGATCATATTCTTCAAGAAGTTTTTTTTTTCTTGCATAGTCTATAAGATCCGTTGAGCATGTAGCAATTTCCACATACTTGTTTACGGAGGAGTCTGATAACATCAGAAAAACTGCGGGGTTGAAATTGGTCGAAGGCGGAAGAATGTGAGTTATAATATTCTTGGTTTCATCGGTGACATTGGAAAGTCTCATTGAAAGGTCCCCACTGTTTTCACCAACCAAAGATATTGTTGTGGAAGAGGTTTGTGAATCCATGTGGGTCCCCCATCCAAAACAATCAAAATTTCGGTTGTTGCACTGGGTCCGGAACAAATAATGGCAAGGATATCCTAATGAGCATCTTTCCCACTTGGACTCGCAAGAGTAGTCTGGTAACTCGGGCTGTGGAGGGGTAATCGGGAATAATTTGGTGTATTGTCGTTAATAATTCGGATAAGGACAACATTGTAGACAAACTCCGTCCGTAAGTTCGGTACCACACGTCATACAAGAGCAACTAGACAAGAAAGAATATTTTTGAATTTTATGATTTTTTTTTAATTTTTAGATTATTTATTTATTAATTTTATTAAGCCCTAAAATTCTAAGAATTGAAAAAATATATCGAGAGGAAAGAACCGCATCCAAAAGATCTACTACGTCACGGTAAGCTCTCTAACCAACTAATCACAAGAAAAGAGCGGAGAAAAGGGAAAGAGCGAGGCTCTTTTAGAATAACCCAAACCTTTAGTCGATCAAAATCGTACCAAAGTATCGTATCTAGATAATAAGTGTCTTTACTTTTTATCCAAACCTTGATCCGTAATTATTTCAATTATTTAGTATTTTGTCTTGAGGCGTACGTTTAGACCAAGCCTGCCTACTCTCTTTAATGATAGCCAATTAGAGGTGAGCCGTACCTAGCGAGATTATGAGTGTCAAAAAGGGTGAGTGTTTGATCTTTTATTGCGTATGATATTATGATTAATACTTCAGGTTGGAAGTATTAATTTTATTGTTGATTCTTTTTTTTATTTTAAAAGAAATGATTTTTATATTTTGGATTTATTTTTTTATTTTTATTTTTTAAAAGAAAGAAAAATTATTGTTACTTTTAATATTTTTGGTATTTTTTTGTGTTTTTGATTTATATACTAGAAATAAACTTTCCCCGGTGGGAATGGATTCTTCTCGACTTTAACTCAACGAATATCTCAAAAATGTTCCCGTTTCCCGGCAGCCGGCGCAAAATTTGGTTCGTAGTATAAGCACTAGTCAAATTTATATACATATAGTATTAATCCCGTGAAAATTCTTTCCAAATTTATTCTCATACACTGAGATATAAAATGATAGAATTCACTAAAGAAATCTAAAAGATTATATTTTTAACCGGGATAGTATTTCTTCTCGGGTCGTTATCTCATCGAAGTCGTGAATTGTGATTTGGGAATAATTCGGATTCGATGGGTTCAAGAAAACATGATAAAGGATTTTTAATTTTGGAATTACACTAAAAATTTAATAGCACAAACTAAAAACAATTACTAACACGCAATTTAATTACACGGAAAAATTAAAAAGTGAGCTAAACTGAAATTTAAAATCTAAGGCACTATTTTAACAAATTTTATACCGAAAAATTAAAATTTTAAAAAAGGAAAATTTTAGGAAAAAAGAATTAGAATTTTTTTAAACTATTTTTTGAATTTTTTAGAATTTTTAAGAAAAATGAATTATTAAAAAAAAACCTTTTTCTAAGAAATGCAAAAACTAAAATTCTTTTTTTATTTTTCATAAAATACTGAGACTGAAAATGAAATTTATCACAAAAAGAATTTAGGATTTTACAACTATTTTTCTATTTTTCTTTGATTAATTTAGAAAAAGTAATTACTTAAAACCTATTTTAATTTCTAGAAAATACAAATTTAACTGGAAAAATTAAGAAAAATGCTTTTTAACTACTTTAAGTGTGCAGAAAACTAAAGGTATAAAAATGCCCAAATTTTATAAAGCAATTGAACTCTAATTTTATCTATTAAAATATAAACCCTAATTTTTTAAAACTAATTCTAAAAATATTAAACTTATTTTATTATTACCAAAAGACAGGGTAGAAAATGTAAAGAAGATAGAAAAAATGGGTATGCGGGGTAAACTAAAATAGAATTTACACTCTAATGAAAACGGGTAACCCTAAACTATCTAGAAAATACAAAACAGACCCTACGACTCAACTTATTTTTGGCTTATTTAAAAAGTGAGAATCAGCTAAAACTTAAAACTACAAAGTTGTACATGAGCTATTAGACTACAAATTTAACAAAGACACTATGAACTTTTATCCACTAGATAAGCTAGAAATTAAGCATTTTGTTCTGTTCTACAGAAACTAAGCTTAACTAGCTTTTTCACACTTTGGCTTATTTCTAGCTTATTTCTAAATGAAAGTTAAAACTAAAAGAAGATAAATGGAGCTTATAATGTGTAATAGAGATTTCTAAAAAGATATAAGCTACAAGTTAACAATTTTAATGAGAAATTTGATATCAAAAAGCTAAGGTTTAGCTTATTGACTGAAATTAAGATATACTAATAAGCTAACTATCTCAAAAATAAATCCTAGAAGCTGAAATTTTACAAATAAGCTATTCTATGAATGTTGAATAAACCTAGATATAAGGATTTTGATATGAACAATTAGAAAAGAGATATCTAAAGATTAAGCTAGAATTAAAAGTTTGTGCCTATATCTAATTTTATAGAAATTTTAAGCTAATCTAATACTGAGAAATGAAACTTAAGAGCTTACTAAATTTAAGTAATGGAGATATACACGTAAGTGCTCTATATTAAAAGGTCATAACTCCTAATTATAAATGCTAGAAGAAACGAAAACTTAGAAAATGAATGAGCAATAACAGTTTTAACTGTTGTTGCTGATGCAATTGGCCAATTGTGTAAATGCAGGCTAATTTTCTTAACTAAAACTCATACACTCTCTATCCAAATGTTTCTTAACCTATATTTACTATAGTTGAACACTAGAATGCCTTGAATCACTAAACACTAAAACTTATTTGAACAATAAAACTGCCCTGGTGCTAGGAAGGAGTACTTAAGCCCTAAACTTTTAAATTCTACTAACTAATTTTCAAAACCTGTTTAAAACTTTATAAATTTGTGAAACTCAACTATGCAAAGTGGCTTTTGAAAAATGGTATTGTGTTGACTTTACAAGTAAAAAAATGCCATTATCCCAAACACTCCTTAGTTAAAATGTCCCTAATATAGATTTCTCCTACAATTCTATTTTAAAACTAAAATGCTAAACCTTATATCTATCTTCCTTATACTAAACCTAATTTAAGCTACTTAAGCACTAAACCTATTGTTTATTTATAGAAATAAGTACTTTGTCAGCTAGCTTTTATACTCAATGACAGAATGTCAAGCTAAATAAGACTTACGTAAATTCTAAGCTTAATCAACTTGAAAATTTCTGAATATCTTTAACTAACTAACACTGTTCAACAGAAATAAAGCAACATTACAACCCCAAAGGATTAAGCAATGAAATAAGCTAAATGTAAATGTGAAATGGAAATTCGGAATTTGAAACCTGAAATTTTAGAAGTCTAAGACCTAGCCACTTCTCGAATGAGTGGGCTTAAAAATATAAACCTAATGGCTACTTAGCCTATAGACCAAGAGCTTAAAGCTCATTAAGCTGATTTGAGCTTATTACTCCCATAAGCTTCAAAAATAAACTCTTGAACTTATTTAAAACCAATTTGATAAACTTAATAGGACTAAAACTGTTCTTAGAAATTTAGTGAAATTAGAACACTTTTTAGAAACAAAGAAAATAGGAAAGCTAAAATTTAGCTTGTCAACAGATGATTATGTAAAAACAGCTTATAACATGATTATTTAAAAACAAACACAACTGATCTATTTTTATTGCTTAAGAACAAAGAGTACAAGTGAAGAAACAAAGATTACAACTAATTTGAAGAATTTAAAAAACTTAATTCGATGAACAGTAAACGAAAACTTAAAAGAAGAACTTTTCAAAAGTTTTAAAACGTTAAACTCTAAAAACTAACTAACTAACTCCTTCTCTGAATATTTGAGCTTCTATTTATAGAGAGAATTGATGAGAGAATGAAAGCTTTAATCAATCCAAGCCCTTGATCCTTTCTCCTTTGAATGTAAGCCGTTGGATCCAAATCATGAGGTGTTCGGGCCAATAGAATGCTGACACGTGTTCGAAATGATGTGGCAATGAGTTAATACGAGGTAAAGTGAGCTTGTGGAGACGGGGGAATGATTTAAGCGAATTTGGGTTTGTTGCGAAATTGGGCGGGAAAAGTTGTTGTAGGGTGGTTAGAAGAAATTTGACCCGCGTGTGATTTTGAAACTTTGAGTTATATGCAAAAGTAGTCCTTGTTGTTTCTTTCCACCAATTGGTAGTGTTGTAAATGAAACTTTGAAATTTGCTTTTTTGGCCCTTGTAGTTTCTATTTCTTTTTCCTCTTTAAAACATAACTTTCTCACTTTGAAAACTTTGGTCCTTGGACTTCATTTTCATCAAAAGAGCCTTGAAACTTTGAAAAACTTGACATTATGTATCCTTTGACTTTAAAGTGGGCCTTATTGACTTTCTTTTCTTGTATCGGGCTGATCCGGCTTTTAAGATTGGCTTTCATTCTTCACTCTTGTCTTGTCTCTTCCGTTTCTTGTCGGTTTTTGGTCGTTTTTTGCTTCCTTTTGTCTTTACATATCAAATCCTGCACAATAGACACAAAAGCACACAAATTTCTATCCTTTTGGCATTATTTGGCTTTTATTTGGCAAAATCCCGGGTATTTAATATATACAATTAAGCATTTATCAAATAGTATATGTAGGAAACTTTAATAACCATATAGATGTTTATAAGTAAACTAATCTGATGCCCTGTGGGATACATAAATCATCAATCACCGCCAAAACATCTTTCCAAGTCCCAAATGCGCTACATACACAGCTCAAATTCTGGCACATATGTGCTAAAGGATCCTAAGTGTCAGCAGACCCTAAAGACAATGAAACTCGAGACACACCCTGCTAATAAATATCATTTTATCATCGGGTGGGAGCAGTCCAAGATGGTCAGTTGGCATAACAATACCCAGTCCAGCTGGTGGAACAAAAACTAATCGCCTAATGATAATTGCAGCAGTCGTTCTCAATCCTTGTTTTGAACTTCCGGGGCCTGCATTTAATGTTCCAATTCAATACATATATATGGCATTTAATGAGATGATTTAGGGAGTGTTTGGATTTGCGTTCTCTATTGATGATTATTATTTGTTAGTAAGCAAGTGAACTTACCATTTGTTGAATTTCCACCTAATGCCAACAGAATGCACATGATCATAGCATGCCTAATACACAAAAATATATGTATGTTATCGTAAATTAGTCAGTAAAGATAGTAGAGCATTCATGAATTGTGAACTTAGTCCAAGCTAAAGATCAAGAAAAACTAATAAATGAACATAAAAGTATGTATGCCCGAGTATCAAGCAACTATCAGTAAAGAAGTATAGTGGTGCATCAGGGGTGAAGATCAACCCCTTCCAAAATGGTACACATCCTATGAAGATGGCCAGTATCTACAACAAAAGAATGATCAATGTGTACGTTATAGCTGATGCAAATAACACGACCCTAGTTTTTTAACATCACACAAAGAAGCTAGGTACTTACGAAGGAAATAATAGAGGGTTGCAGAATTTGCTTAAGCTTCAACTTCACATATATAAACTTAAAGAACTTTATAATCTGCAAGAAAAAATAGTCGATAAAAAAATAGTCGTTAAACACGTCTTTAATATAAAGGGGTGCTTGTTTTAGCTACTTTGATGGGCTTAATCATTCTAAGATGCAACAATGTGACTAAATTAAAGGGGTGCTGGTTTTAGCTAATTTATTGGGGGGTGCTTGTTTTAGCTGCTTGTCAGGTGCTATAGATGTCATGTTTTTGTATGCATCTAGTCTTCCCGATCCTTGTCGTGTGTTTGTTTGTATCCCGCCTTCCACTCTCAACAGCTGCAACCATCAACAATACACTTCCAGCCAAAGTAAATGTGATGACCTAATAGTACCATATCCATTTGGCATCCTATATATCACAGTCCTAAGGCCATATAATAAGTTAATCCAAACACTCTCTTAGCACATCAAAAGCAACGCCACGTCACAATCACTATTGGTGAAACTCTAACGTATGTATATATTTTGCTGTGAGATTGCAAAACTAAATACAAATGGATCCTAAGACCAATTCAAAAAGTAACTTAAATATACTATTTTCACATAATAAGTAATTACTATAAGTTATAGAAAATTTTATAACATCAATTTATGAATCAAACATGAGACTAATAGAAACTAACTTAAAACAAATGAAATTAAAAAATGAGTATAAAAGCACCTCGATTACGAATATACTAGCTAATTACGCTTTCTTAGTGTAGTCGGATCCCGAATCAAGCCTGCACATAATACTAATATCAGAAAGCATCCAACTTATTACATAAAACAAATTCTTGTGCTTATCAGTTATTACAACTGCTTTAGATCAGCTTAAAGATTCTGGTTGTTGATATAAATATAAAATTCAGCCATTTACTTTACTGTTTCTAACTTTAAGAAACTAAATACTGAATCACATGGTTTTAAATGTTGACAACACATGATGGGCGACCACTATACACCTAAGACTTTTTGCATATGTAACCATCAAATGTTTTTATTGTAAAGAGTCACACTCTTTCACTTTAAAGGCCCTAAACTAAGGAAAGGCTTAAGTCATCGCTTCAATTCAGAAAACAATATAGTTTTATGAACGTATGATGGTACCTTCAATACACAACTGCTTTTTTACTATCATGTCTAACCTAAAAGCACCCCGTAAAATTATGCGCCCCATCAATGGCACACTGCAAAGCTGCAACCGGCAGCCGCCAAATATTAGTAGGTTTCAAATTATGTGTGGTTATACTCTATTGACTACTCTTTTCTAACATTTCACGACACCTAAAATGTGTCCTGCTAAGCTGTATTTTGCTTCGTAAAATGAAAAGTAAAGAATTCTATATGATAAGCGTAGTCGTTTTACCTAATTCAGTAGAGTAGAGTCATGAGAAAAAGAATCACGCTGATAATCTCAGAGGCTTAAGCAGTCATTTTTCTGCAAAATTAATGTAGATAGCGCATCAAACACGTTACATGCAAAAACATAGTTGCAATTACAGAATAATTATATACAAAACAAACCTAATTGAATACATCGTTATTTGTGAAAAACATCCTGAATTTGCAAAAGCGCCCCCAAAACACAAATCATTCCATCTTTGAATACTCCATCAACCAATCATGCATTTAAATATTTAGCTTCAATACAAATACACAACAAAAGCAACACATATAAACACACTGAAACATAAATGATCAAGATACTTGTAAAATTGAAGACTTTTAAAACATTCCTATCAAGTGTGACCTTGAATCTCGATAAACGCCTCCAATAAAAAAATCATTCAAAATACAAACATTGGAAATTTTTTACAATCATTCAAATAAAGCAAAGAACTTATCAGCTTTTCCAAAAATCCATAAGGTCGACATAATAAGCCAATTGAAAAACCCTATTGTAAAACCATGTATCTTGAACAGTAAATAATCATAAATAAAAATAAGCTTTATAGAAAAGGAATAAAAATTTAACCTGGGTTTTGTTATAAGAGTCCTCATTCTTTATTGTTGCCGGAGTTATTCGTGGTCGGAGTTATTGGACGTTGTGATGCTTGAATCTGTGTGAAGTTTGGTGGATCATGGACAAGATTATGAATATGTGGGTGTGGATTGAATAAATTTTGAGAAGATGGGTCGGTGGTTTGGTGCTAAAACTGAAGGGGCCATTGATATTCATCTTTTTGGTTCTCCTGTAGCAGCAATGAATGGGAAATTCAATGTATACAAACTGAATAAACGCTTGCAGCTTCAATGAGAGGGTAAATGGAGAGGCTAATCATCAATAGGAATGGTAAATGCTCAATCTTTAAGACAACAAATTGAATGTATACAAATTGGATCTTTTATAATATAAGGATGCAGAGTCATATACCTCACTAAATACAATAAGCTTTGATTTGAGGTTTATAGTCCTTATAATTTCATCGATAGTGATAATGAAATGGGTAATATTGGCCATTCATCTTTCAACCAAAACAAAAAAGAATACCTATCTTTCATTTTTTTTATATGACTAGCACTTCGATATATTTTCGACGAACTTTTTCGTTAAAATTTTATAGTGTTGAAATTGAAGCCATGAATAATCACATGTAACTTGTAAACCACATGAAATAACGAATTATTTCTGAAATCACATGTTATTTGTAAAATCAAATGTTATTTCTGATTTTAAAAATCATGTGATTCTCAAATAACAAACCAATTGTGATTTTACCAATCACGTGTGATTCTTCATGTCATAAATTCTAACACTCGTAAAAAAAACCCAAATCCAATGTATATAGAATTACCCTATATAGAAATATGATTTAATTTTAATCACGATGTGATGTGTTAAATCTAGCTTTATATTTTAGATAGAAACCAACTCAACAAGTAGACTAACATTTAGGGCAAATCGCATAAAAAGGTACCCATCTTAGGTTCAATGTCAATTAAAGGTACTCATCTTTTTTTTCTTCTCAATTTAAGGTATCGATCTTTTTTTTTGTTGCAAAGTTATTTAACAGGTTTTTCGGTTACATTTCTAACGATCGTTATTTTATTATTGCATCGTTAGTCCTTTATATTATTTTGGTAAAGAAAGTATTTTCTACTTATTTTTAAAACTTATACACGTTTTATACATACATTTTTTACACGTTTTTATACACACATTTTTACACGTTTTTATACACACATTTTTTACACGTTTTTATACACATATTTTTATACACGTTTTTCTACACACATTTTCCACGGTTTTATACACATTTTATTAGGACACGTTTTTACACTCATTTTTATACACACTATTTTTATACACGTTTTTACACAATTTTATCTACGTTTTTAAAAAAAATGCATAAAAATGTGTCTGTAAAAACGTGTATAAAAATGCATGTATAAAATCGTGGATAAAAGCATGTAGAAAAATGTGTATAGAAATGTGTGGATAAAAACGTGTATAAAAATGTGTGTATAAAAACGTGCATAAAAATGTGTGTATAAAAATATTTATAAAACTATGTATAAAAACGTGTAAAAAATGTGTGTATAAAAACGTGTGAAAAATGTGTGTATAAAACGTGTATAATTTTTAAAAATATGTAGAAAATATTTTTTTTAATAAAATCATATAAAGGACTAACGATGCAATAATAAAATAACGATCGTTAGAAATGTAACCGAAAAACCTGTTAATTGTCTAACGTTGCAACAAAAAAAAAGATCGATACCTTAAATTGAGAAGAAAAAAAAGATGAGTACCTTTAATTGACATTGAACCTAAGATGGATACATTTTTATGCGATTTGCCCCTAACACTTACAGACAGTGTGTCTGGCCGTGTATAGTTTAGACATGGTATAACCATGTCGTTCACGAGGAGCGATTAATCAAGATGAAATACTGGAAAGGAAAAATAAACAATAGTGACACACTTAAAATGGAGGTTTTCGATATGAGAGATCGACACAATTAAGTGATTAAAATAAAATAACATAACAATGAAATAAAAGAGAGATGAAAAAGCAATTGATGAAGAACGTGTTTACCTAATTACTTCCATACTTCTACCAATGATCAAATTACAAGTATAATACTATAATGTATTCCATGCTAGTGGTCTAATATGAGCTAGATATAGTATGGGTTGCTAGGATCCTAACTCGTATGTAAATTAGTAGTCAGTTCGAACGGGGTAACAAAGGAGTACTAATCTACATTCATTAAGTATCCAACTAACTATTGAGATTTATCATTTATTCTAACTACTAGTTACTATACTTTTAGATATCAAGATTATGGTGTTTAAGTTCGCAACTAACTTCTTTAACCTAATAGGTCAACTATTGTTTATCTAGCTAGGAAGTTTGTGTATCATCGTGCATATAAATCAGAGATTACTATACAAGGCCTTTGGCCTAGTGGTATGTGAGTCCCCATAAACCTGAAGGTTGTGGGTTCAAGCCTCGCTGGAAGCATGTGTGAAATATATTTCGTGAGATATGTGGTATAGTGTGTAATAAGTTATCGTTCTAAAATAAAGTAAATAAGAGATTACTAATGTAGGGTAAATAAGAGATTACCAAAATAAAGTAAATAAGAGATATGTGGTATAGTGTGTAATAAGTTGTCGTTCAAGCCTCGCTGGAGGCATGTGTGAAACTCGTACAGGTAAACAAAATGTGCTCACTTAATCATGCAATACTCCCTAGTTGATCCTTCTAACCCGTTTCCATGTCACCCTCATTAGTGTAATGTATATGTATACCCCCTTTTTAATTGCGGATTTGTCAGAAACGCACCTACATGATCACCTAGTAGACAGCTCCTAAAAACACTCTTCCTACCCAATAGTTAAACCACGCGCATTAAATACATAAATAGTTATCTTCCCAAACGTGAGGGTTTCATTTAATCTAATCATGTGTCACTAGACATCTTCGCACACAAAATATTTTGCAGCTAGTTTTCTAATGCCTGACGTGCACACAACTAACAAGAAGCAACAAATTAAAGTTCACAACTAAATTTTATGCAATCATAAGAAAACACATATAAATTTAGCCTAACATGTTAAAAAGAAGAAAAAAAAGCAATTAACCATCAAACACATAGACATATTTGAATGATTAAAGATTGGATTACTTATCTTCTGTAACAACCGTCTGTTTTGAGGTCAGTAACCGAAAGCAAACATATGACATTTTGACTCCTGTATTTATTTATTGAGTCACTTTTACATAGTCGTGTCATTTTAATTGTTAAATGCTCATTTTCTTAGGAACCCTAGTTATACGAACGCACCTTCGACCTAATGATCCTAATTAACGGTCTTAACGACCAACGATAAGCTCAAGTAACATTATAATAGAGTCAATATTTAAAAGTTACGTTTTTATGTTACATTACGTGTTTACGTAAATATTTACACAACACAACATTTAACTTAATAGATTACACACTCTTTACACTAAGTAATTGTTACAAAAAAAACTATCACCCCCTCCAGTCCCTAGAACCGGCCAATTTGATGTGTGCTTAAACACACATCATTTGTACCCTGAAAAATGCTAATAAACAGACTAAAAATACTAAAATATGAATAATTATCTTGCAAATATGTTTGTATTGTGTTTTTATGTCTCGCATGTACAAAAGATTAAAAATAAAGCAAAAACGGTGACTTTTGGATAAGATTCGACGACGTTTGCACGTTTTTCGAGATCAAGACGAAGTCGTTAATATTTTCCGAGCATTCTAATGAAAAGAGCATGAGATTACGAGTCCAACAGTACCTTTATTGTTTATTGGGCCGTCCCGTTACTATTTATATGGGTCGGATCGACCCATTACTTATTAATAATCAAGTCCAAAGCTCAGCCCATGAAAAGGACTCGACTCGGCCCAAGACCAAAGAAATGTCTCGGCCCATGATTTAAAGAAGAGTGCAATCAATCCAGCCTAGGTGATAAGATTACACGGCCCAACTAAGGAATTAATTCAAGTGGCCCAACAAAGAAATTTGATATCATCAAATGGTGCCTGGTATTTGGATATCACGTGCTCTAAATTAAATCATAGCATGTCACGTGCTTCCCCACTCGCTCCATCATCCAATCAAACTTCAACACTTGATGTCTACTACTTCCTCTCAATTTATATCTAAATCAAGGGAGATGTACGAGTAACTTGCATGCGTTTGTTAAACGCTATTATTAAGGCCACGTGGCATGTGAGAATTGGTGGATCGGGTTTATATTTCGATGCATACGAGGAACGCTATCCCCATGCCAATCAGTGGCTTAATTATGAAGCTACTCTCCAACTGAAATGACGAATATGCCCCTAGATTTTGGACTCTGATTGGTTTTCTACTTTAAAGAACGAGATTATAATGCGCATTCCAGGCATTTGAATTATTAGTTTTAGTTAGAAAAAAAAATATTAGTGTAGGATATTTCTTAGTTACTCTTAAAAACGTTTTTTTAGCTTATTTCCCATTAGTAGCTTAAATTTAGATTTTGTAAAAGCATTTTTGAGCTTATTAGTGTTTGCTTATTGTAACAAGATGTTTGGCTTATTAATGAAGATGAGGTGTATGGTTGCTTATTATTTGGCTTATTTCTTCAATCCTTTTCTTTCTTTCTAGCTTATCGAAAGTAAGCTTTTCTTTAGCTTATTTATTGCTTACTTGTCCAACTTATTCTGAAATAAGGGAAGGAACTTGAAAAAAGCTATTACATAGCTTATTCAAATAATATATCTCATTTTTTTATAAGCCACGATCTAATAAGTTTTGAAATAAGCTATTGTATCTAGCTTATTTTCGTATAAGCTGTTTTTTTTTTGCTTATTGCTTATTTCATTTTTCTACGCTTTCCTCTAGCTTATTTCATCAGTTGGATAAGCTCTCCTTTGGCTTATTCGATTCGGATCTAAGCTCAAATATTCCAAAATAAGCTTAGGCTTATTATATTTCATTTTCTCTTCTAGTCTTTCTTTTCGATTTAGCTTAATAGCTTATTCTAGTTGTTATTTCAAAAGTTTTAATCTAGTTTTTATAAATAGTTTTTAAAAATAGCTTATTCTTTTAGCTTGTAGCTTAATTAAATATTTTTACAAAATATAGTTTTCAAAATAGCTTGTAGCTTAGAATTAAATATTTTTATGCAAAATATAGTTTTCAAAATTGTGCTTATTTTTCTAAAAGTTATTCGTTCATGTTATTATTAGTCTTTAATTTGTTCTAACTTTTCATTGTAATTTTTCTTATTCTTCCTACTTATAATCTAAGGCCGGAGGCTTAATTAGGTTTTAATTGAAGCTAGAAAAGAAATATTAATTATGTTGTTTTAGCTTATTAGAAAATCTGTGGTGGTTAGCGTTTATTTGCGGTTCTTATTTTCGGTTATTATATTTCTTTCGCTTTTTCAAGTCGGAGTAAAAAGTAGCTTAATTTGTAGTTTTATATTTGCTTATGCTTATTTGGTTTATTTGTTGCTGTTAGTTTGTTGATAATATTGATTTAGTGAGTAGAGTTTATATGTATGTTTGCTAAGTGATTAATTTTTTAGTGGAATTAAGTTGTGATTAATAAAAAGGAGAATATAGGTAATAGAGTTTTTATGTAGTTACTTAGATTATTGTTTGGTTATGTCTGGCGGGTCGCAAAAGCTCGTAAGAATAATTAGAGTCATGAATTGTAGTAGATCGATATCTTGATAAAGTTGTTTCTATTATAAGCCAAACTGTTCTGTGTGGTAGTGGAAATAGATTGTGAGTATTGGTCTTTTGATTTTGTTGTTGTGTGTTGTACTTATTTGTTGTGTCTGAGTTCTTTTAGCTTATTAGTGTTTGCTTATTGTAACAAGATGTTTGGCTTATTAATGAAGATGAGGTGTATGGTTGCTTATTATTTGGCTTATTTCTTCAATCCTTTTCTTTCTTTCTAGCTTATCGAAAGTAAGCTTTTCTTTAGCTTATTTATTGCTTACTTGTCCAACTTATTCTGAAATAAGGGAAGGAACTTGAAAAAAGCTATTACATAGCTTATTCAAATAATATATCTCATTTTTTTATAAGCCACGATCTAATAAGTTTTGAAATAAGCTATTGTATCTAGCTTATTTTCGTATAAGCTGTTTTTTTTTTGCTTATTGCTTATTTCATTTTTCTACGCTTTCCTCTAGCTTATTTCATCAGTTGGATAAGCTCTCCTTTGGCTTATTCGATTCGGATCTAAGCTCAAATATTCCAAAATAAGCTTAGGCTTATTATATTTCATTTTCTCTTCTAGTCTTTCTTTTCGATTTAGCTTAATAGCTTATTCTAGTTGTTATTTCAAAAGTTTTAATCTAGTTTTTATAAATAGTTTTTAAAAATAGCTTATTCTTTTAGCTTGTAGCTTAATTAAATATTTTTACAAAATATAGTTTTCAAAATAGCTTATTTTTCTAAAAAGTTATTTTCATCTTATTAGCTTAATTTGTTCTAACTTTTCATGTCTTATTTCTTATTCCATCCTTCTAAATCTAAGGCTGGAGCTTAATAGTTTAATAAGCTAGAAAGAATTTAATTATTTTCTTTAGCTTATTAAATCGGGTGGTTATCGTTTATTTGCGGTTCTTTATTTCGGTTATAATATTCTTTCTTTTTCAATCCGTAGTAAAAAGTAGCTTAATTTGTAGTTTTATAATATGCTTATGCTTATTAGATTATTTGTTGCTTATTTGTTGATTAATATGCTTTGTGAGTAGATTTTATATATGTTTGCTAAGTGATCAATTATTTAGTGAATTAAGTGTGATTAATAAAAAAGGAAAATATTAATTAGAGATTTTTATATTACTTAGATTATTGTTTTGGTTATTCAAGCGGGTAAAAGCTGTAAGAATAATTAGACATTAATTTAGTAATCGATATTTTGATAAAAGTTGTTTTCAATATAAGCCAACGTTGTGAGAAGATAATTTGTTAGAAAGATATTGATTTATCGATAAGGACTTAATTGTATATTTAATTCACACTTAAGGAACTAAATACTTCATTTAGCAAGCATATCTTTTATATATATCGTTCTTCGTTCGATTGCTTTGCTTATTTGTTAATTAGTATAATTTAGATTAGTATTATTTTTTCTTTAGTTTTAATCCAAAACCAAAAATTAAAAGATATTCAAGCATTAAATTGGAAACATGTTCGTGAATTTCAAATTCATCTCTCGTTGGGACACGACATCCGGATGATCAATCAAAACCTTTTCCTAAAGTATTTTTTGTCCAACGTGATTACTATATTATATTACTCGACTAGTCTTTCAGGACGAATCAGTTTTTGGCGTCGTTGCCAGGGAGAGGTGTACGATCTACATGTGGTGTTGAAAGTTAGTGCCTTGAAGATCCTTTCTTCGGAAAGTTTATTTTCGTATTAAAAAAAAATATAATAAAAATCCAAAAGTATTTTCCTTTTTATTTTATTTTTATTTTAATTTTTCCTTTTCTTTTTATAAATATTAAAAAATGCAAAAAATATATTTCTATTTTTAGTTTATTGGTATGTGCTTAAATACACATACCCTTTCACCATTAAAACCAGACTTAAATGCCCAAAAACGTACTAAAAATACATTGTATTTGTATGTTTTCACTTATATTGTGCAGGAAACGGATATCCGAACAAAAAGACGAAAAATCAAGCAAAAACGGACAAAACCGAGCACGAAATGGAAAAGCGTGGACAAGCCAAAGTCAAGTCAAAGTCAACCCCGACAAAGTCAATGGTCAAAGCCGAAGCCGTAACCGAAGAATACTTAATGGGCCCACCCGTACCCATCTAATGGGCCGGGTCAGCCCATTAGTATAATATATGAAGACTTTTTAAGCCCAAGTTTAATGAAAAGCCCAATTTACATATTTATCATACCCGACCCAAAATAGTTAAACACTTAGCCCATTTTCCTTTAACATTGTCAAACCCACAAGGACCTTTCTTGCAAAACCATCATACAAACAGAGGGGCCTTTTCTGCCAACCCCATTAAGTTGTTTACCACCTCAAAGGACCATGCGTGTAACAACTTTACACAAGAAGGAGGGCCAAATTTGCCAACAACCCAAACTTCACCCCTGTTAAACAAAATTAAACATAACAACCTGTTTACCCGCCAAAACCATTAACCACTGTTCACCATCCCCAAAATCTCTCCACACCTGCAACAAACCAACAAAAACCATAACTCCCATCTCACCCCACAACCATAAGCTGCCAAGATCCACCTTGGCAATCCTAAACCCATCTATTGGCTACTCGAATCAAGGGCTTTGATTGAAGAACTTTGGGACCAAGCAACATCAATGGCTGAGATGCTTTGAGCTTTCTCCTCACACAACAAAAACACAGCTGGTCTCTCTCTATGAAGAAGCACAAGTCCTCATTAGGGTTTTAGTATAAATATAAGCTTATGTATCTTAGTTCAGTGTGTCGAATTTTTTGTAAAAGCAACAACTTGTAATATCAAAAATTTGTCCATCTTTAATATATTGTCTTTTAATTTAAATGTCATTTAAATTCTGTCTTTAAATTTCTTGCAATTTAATTTTATGCAATTTATTGCTTTCTTAAAAAAAACTTGTCACTTTACTTAACTTGTCTTGTAAACACTAGTTTAAGCTCACATATAAGCTATTAAGTCCTTAACAGCCTATATGTAAGCTTGTTTTAATTTTTTGTCAGAAAACTCAAAAATCCAAAAAATATCAAAAAGAAGAAAGCAACAAGGAGCACGGTTAAAATGGATGGCCTTGGGTTTAATGCCTCATGGGAGGCTATAGGATTGGATTTTTAAGCTTTGGGAAAGCTTATTACACAGCCAAAAGCTTGGACTCTTTGTAAGTCCCTTTTTTTAATTTTTGCTTATAAACACTGTTCATGTGCTTATTTCTGGATTATTCATGCTTTTAGTTGCTTATTACTGTTCTTGAATGCTTATCTGTCTCTTCTTGTTGCTTATTTTTTGTCACTTTTGATTAAATTTTTTTGTGTGAAAAACTGCCTATTTTCCCTATAAACTGCTTATTGCTTATTCTGTCTGTTTAAGTGCTTAATGATTGTTGCTTTTTGATTATTTCTGCTTAACTATCATGCCTTTTAATCTGTCTTTAAGGATCTTGGTTTAAAACCTTTCATACCAGCTTAAAATTTGGCTTTGCAAGCCTTAAGGAGTGTTTGGCATAGTGGTTCAAAGTGGGTAAAAAGGTGTAAAAAACCATATGGGTCATTTCCTGGACTTTGTCAAGCCCTATTAAGTTGTTTTTAAACCTGTTTTCAAATGTTTTTGGTCTTAAGTATTGATTTGAGGTTTTTCTAAAAGCTTCTTTGAAGCTGTTGGTCACAAACTGCTCATAAGAGCTTTTTAGGTTAAAGCCTTTGAAACCACCTTTTTAGAGTTAATTTTGTGTGTCTTTGAAAGTCATATGCAATAGTTAGAAGTATTTTTGGTTAGCCTTGGTTTTTCTCAAATTCTGTCAAGTTTTGTTAAGTCTTTTTCATAAGTCAAACTGTCCATTTTGATCTTAAAATATCAGCAGCTTTAATTAGTTTTTAGCTTTTAAATTTTTGAATACAAGCTCATTAGGAGCTTGTCTCCATCTGTTTTAACTTGTATTTCATTTTTGAGCTTATTTGGTTTCTTAATTTTAAGCCTGCATTACCCCTTTTAAAACTGAAATAGCCAAACTTCATACATACTCTTTGTGACCAACAGTTTTCCAAGCCATTTTTCTTAGCTTAATTTAATTTCAAATTTTGTTTTTATTGCTGATTTTAAAAGCCACTTGGATGGCCTTTAAGCTAGAATAAGCCCCTTGCCATTAGGATCACTCCTAGGTGCCTAAAAATTGAGCCCAAATCTGTCCCCTTGGCTGCTTGTATGCATTTTGTGCATTGCTTTA
Organism: Tanacetum coccineum; assembly: GCA_026074375.1. Lineage (NCBI taxonomy): Eukaryota > Viridiplantae > Streptophyta > Magnoliopsida > Asterales > Asteraceae > Tanacetum > Tanacetum coccineum. The sequence continues at coordinate 85,442 of BQNB010008874.1, forward strand.
TTTGCTCTTTATGTGTGTTCTTTGTCTGTTTTTTTTTTCTTTTTCTTCTGGCTTATTTTTAGTTGCATTAGCTTATAGGTTAGAGTAGCCATCTGTCTTGGCTTATTTGAGCTTTGCTTGTGCTTGTTTGTCTTAAATTGCCATAGCAGTTAAGCACTCTAGGTCCATAGTTAAAAAAAACACATTCTGTGACCTCTTTGTGCTCATTTTTCTGCTTATTTTAAGTTTTGTAAAAAAGTGCTTTTTTTAAATTAGCTTATTTTTAGGTGTTTTACAAGTTTAAAAAAAAGTTTTTATAAAAAGAGAGAGGCCAGGCTCGAACCCTGGACCTCCCCCTTTAACAAGCGTCCCAAACACACACCCTCATAACCAACGTGCTACATTAGCTCATCTAACATAAGTCGCAACAATTATTCATATAAGGCCTTTTTAGCCCATTAACATGTAAGCCATTTTTGCTTTTTCCCAGCTTATTCCAATAAGCTGGGAACCCCAACTTATTTTTCTTAGATTGAGCTTCTTTCAAGCTATTTTTTTGTATTTTTTGAGATTTTTCCCATTTTGTTTTCTATTTTTAATCATTTATTTTGTGTGCTTAAACACTTTTTTTGAAATTATAAAATTAAATAAAAATCAAAAAAATATAATTCTTTTTTAGAAAATTTTCTTTTATCATTTTTCACTTAGGAAAAATAGAAAAACTTTCGTAGGGTCATTTTTTCAAAATTTCACTTTTTTAAAGAACGAGATTCGATCCCCGTTCTCGTTTTCTTCGTTTTTCAACTTTAAACATTCTCGTTTTAGGATTTTCTTTAAAATATCTTTTAATTTAGTAATTTAGGATTATTAAAACTTTAAAAAATCATTTAGGGTTTAGTTTTTGATAATTTAGTTTTCTTTAACTCGCGTTTTTACTTTCCCGTCTATGTTTTAGGTTTAAATCATTTTAACTTTCGTTTTTAGGATTTTCTTAATCGTTTTTGCATTTTAATTAGAAAAACCAAATCCAAATCTTTTTCATTCAAACATCAAATATCAAACCGACTTTCGACTTTCCAATTCACTCCTCGTTGGGACTACGATCCGGGAATATCCTATACTACTTCCGATTTCAATGATTTTCTTGATAATTATCCTTATTATATATTTATAATTATTATATATTTATTTATATAAAAAGGGTTAATCAAAGAGGTAATCAATTTTTGGCGCCGCTGCCGGGGAGGAGTGTAAAAGCGTTCGTCGTTTCAAAGTTTGACAATTAGTGCTTTGAAGATCCTTCCTTGTGGAGTTATTTTCTTTATAAATAAACAATAATACAAAAATATTTTTCCTTTTCTTTTATTAGTATATTTATATATAGAAAAACCAAAAAAAATCAAGAAAAATTAAAAATATAAAAAAAATTTGTCCTTAATTATCAATAAAAATCATCAAGTTAGTAAAAGAACACCAACATATAATACTTTCAACTAAAGTATTATCCATTAATAAGTTCCCGAACCAAAGAATAAAAAACTTTACTTTTGTGTCACTAGCGACGTACGGCTCACCTTTAAAAGTTAATTCTTTTAAAGAGCTACCGTGAAGCTTGTTGATTATTAGGTTTAAGTGTCTTATCTCGTTATTAAAATAGATTGTGAATAATTGTTGAAAAAAAAACAAAAAAAATTAGGGTAAATTTTCTTTTTATAGTTTAAGTGCATGCGCACTCGTTCTCAATCTCGAAATCAAAACCGTCAAAACCGTCCCCAACAACAATCCCCACCGTAGTTGTAAACCATTTAATCTTGAAGAACCTTTTGATAATCCTACCTTTAGTTACATGGCCACTAATGAGCCTGTGGTGCCGGACCACCTCCCGCCGAAGGAGGTGGTTTACCAGTTCCCGACCTTCGGACTATGGAGGAGTTGTGCCAACCATCTCTAGATGGTCGAGGTGGACCAATTGCTCCGATTGCAATTCAAGCAACTACTTTTGGACTTAAAGAATGACATTATTCCAACAAGTTCAAAAATTCGTGGTCCATTTTGCGGACCGGGTGAGGATGTCAACAAGCCCTCTTCGACAAATATTTTTGCATGTCACACCCAAAGATGAAAGTGATATGGGGACTCTGATGACTCCTTCTTCGTCTTCATCTCTTCCCCGTACTACCCTTGCAGATCGTGCCGCCAAAAATGTTTGATCGTTTCCAAGGAATTGCTATCACCTCTTTTGACAAGATGGCCAAAATATTTCTTGGAAAATACTTCCCACCCTATGGTGACCAAGTTGAGAAATGGGAATATTACAAATTTCCCGTCGAAAACCCCGATGAGGTCGTTGTTCAAAAAGCTTGAGACATTATAAGCTTTCAATTGATCGTGTCCTAGACCACAACATGTTACCGCACCACGGACTCAAATAGGATCCCTACTAGAATAACGGTCTAACATTAAGGCAATCGTGATACCATCAATGACTGCAGCTAGAGGCTAGGGACCTTTATGAAAAGGCGCCCAAAGAGTGCTATGGATCCGTCATCAAAATATGACCGCCCATCACATGATTGGTATCACTGTCTGCTCAACGGAATGAGTCATCGAGTTCTATCATTTCTTCTAACCCAGAAATAGCATCCCTTAAGCTTCAAATGGAAGAAATGAATAGGAACTTAACAAGAATGCTTCAAACAAACCAACAAGTTAATATCGTAACACCGAGTTGCGAGACTTGTGGTAGTCCTCATTCTTACAATGACTGTCCAGCCACCGTTGGCCAAAATCAAAACATATATGATGTGGGAGCCTACAATCAAGGTGGTAATTCCTACCAACCTCAAGGTAACCGCAATCTGCTTAGCTATCGTTCGGACAATTATCTCGGACCACCAGGGTTCAATGTGAATCAAAATCAAAACCGAAATCAGGGAAACAACCAAAGTAGCAATCAGGGTAGAAATCAGTTTTTCCAGGGTGCTAATCATAATCAGAATCAGGTTCAAAATTATCAAGCCCCTAATACCCAACCTCCGGTTGCTTTACCGCAATAATTAACAAACTACATCAGGATTAACGAAAACAAGATAAATTCAATGCA